>MU251416.1:0-136437 GCA_019669835.1 Amylocarpus encephaloides | reverse complement strand
CAAACCCCGTATTAAAGCAGCATTAGAGAATCACTATAAATGGCATAGTTTTATGGCAGAATCCCCCCTGTCATTGCATTAATTTTGAAAACCCCATTCCGTACATTACGGCTATAAATAACCGATGAGCCTACCTTCGTACACTGAACACTCGAAGAACTTCAATGGGTGGCCCCCAAACCTACTATGCGGAAATCCTTTCCTCATTCGAGACAATGTACCTGGAACCGGGCGGAGTCGGCGCACCTTTTCTCGACCGGAGACATTCATCCAATGGTATCACCCTCATTCTCACAGCAATCGTTTACGGCTGGGAAGCTTTCTATGATGTTGAGCCGTCGTCCGTCTCATTAGTGGTACCAGAATAGGGGTACACATAGCGGAATAGTACAAATGCTTTCCGCCCTCAGGCAACTTTGGTGCAGAGGTCGGATTCTCTTTTAAGCGCACCCCTATTTCTAACAGGTCAAGCAAATTATTATGCGGCTGACACGAGGCGTCGCCGCGTCCGAAGGATCAGACCGCAAAAATGGTTATCAAATCAATTCGGGGTACAGTCCGTACGTCCTTACACAGCCCTTTCCTTGTCCTTCGTATAGCGCAACCTATTAGCATCCTCTACTTTCTTCCGTTCTCAGCCCTTATTACCCCGTACCAGCCTCGTTCAGCTACTTCAGACAGTCTCTCTCGCCTCGCCTCTTTCTTTTTCTCCTTCTCCTTCTCCTTCTCCTTTCCCGAAAGCGTTTCAAGACTCTCGTTGTGTTTTTTTGCGCAGACCGTCAGACCTTCGCTCGAAACTTATTCCACTGCACTATCGCTTGATGATGTATTGCCTCCTCTCGTTCTTGTTAGCCACTGCTTCATTCATCACTACAGTTATTTCGAAAGGCTTAGTCACAACGAATGGGAAAATATGCTATGCGCCAGACGGAAAAACCACTGCGTCATCCTATGACTACCAACCATGTATACCGATAGTCGGCATAGACAGTATGTGCTGCGCGTTGAATCGAACGATCCCAGGCGCAGATTCATGTACTCCGAACGGATTGTGTAATAATAATGGTCAATACTATCGCGATTTTTGTACGGACCCAACCTGGGAAAGCCCTAATTGCTTGTCAAACACAATTTGCGCGGTATGCTCTCACTCCATCCCATTAGGAAGAAGCCTCGCGGTCTTTCTGTGGCCACACACGCAACGACGAACCGCCGTCTTCCGGGTGTGGTGGAGAGACCCTGCTCTAAGGCGACTCGTTTTCAAGGGATCAAGCGTGTCTTCCAGAGTGTTGAAAAGGTAACTAATTCAAACTGTAGGATGGAGAGGATGCGAAGGGTACACCGAAAACGACCCAATGTCCACAGGACGGCACCTGGTGCTGCGGACAAAACAACCTAACATGTTGCACCGATGGCAAAGGCTTCAAACTCGAACCGACACTCGTCCAAATCGGCGTAAACACAACCTCGAACACCACCGAGGCTACTGCAACCTCGACTAAGATTAAATACGTCGACAAGAAAGGACCAAATTTCACAACGGTCGGTGTCGGAGTCGGAGTTGGCGTTTCATTGGGTTTTATTGCTGTGGTAGGCACCCTCGCGGGGTTTTGGTTCGGGCAGAAGAGAGGCATCAAGAGAGCGATGGCTTCTGGCGGAGCAGGAGCAGCAGCCGAGATGCCCCTCTGGAGAAGGAAAAAGGATACGAATTACCAGGCCGTCGTGGCCGAGCCTGTGCCATACGGAGGCGCGAGAGGAGCGCATGAGGTCTCCGCGATATCTCCGACGGTGGTCGCTGAGTTGGGGAATAGTGGCAGGAGGTGAAAGATATTCTTGGCTCGGAAATTTAGCGAGGAGCATAGGAGTTTTGGGAGACGATGGTTTTCTATAAGGGATTTCAGAAACAGGGAACATGGTTTGTAAACATTGAGAATGTTCCCTGGTGTACGGTTTGTGTAAGAGAATCGAATGTGGACACGAGCTTTTTCCATTCCAGAACACGCGAAAGGAGGACAGAAACAACAAAAGCCTTTATGCAGGGCCTGCTCAAAGGAGTAGAAGGCCGGGAGGGTGGAGGGAGGAGAGCGCCGAATCATCTAGTGCAGTGAATGGTGATATCACAGAGCTCATGACTTCCTTTAAATATGGGAAGCTGGAGCACAACTTCGATATCTAACGAGGCTGAGCACATTGCAACTACAGCAGAAATGATCACCGTGACCTGCATTTATCTGCGCTTCCTCACAGCCGGATAAAAGAACACCTGCCTAGTGAGCAAATTCAATTCCCGTGGTGGTCGGCTCGCAAACGTATGGTAAAACTTTAGTGGATAGTAAATTAGATTCGAGGGTGACGGTCTATTCGACAACAAAGGAGGCCCCGACAGCAAATACGTGAATGTATGCTTGGACACAAGCTCTCACATCGATGCTAAGCATCAAGGCAAGAGAACCTCGAAGGCTCCAGTGGGCTGTGGGCTGATAGGTGCATCAAGGAAAGCTCAGTGAGGAGAACACATTGTGTTCACAGTGCTAATCCTGAAAATAATATTTATCCGAGTGCCATGGTGATGTATATGCAGTTGGGTGGAAGTCCTGAAAGGCCGTGATCATCCCAAATGAGGTCCGGTCTCTCGATGAATGGCAAGATGGGGACGTCGTAAAAGCGAAAGTCTTCCAGACGGGTCACTTTAAATGGGTTGAAGGATGGGTCCCAGTCCTCTAATCTTATCAACTCATCCGAAATAGCGCCAAGCTCCCTTAAGTGGCTTAGCGCCACCCAGATGTGGTATTGAAAGTGAACAGGCAAGTGTCCCTATGTCACAAAGCTAGGATAAGTGAGAACAAGTAAATACTAGCGTTTTTATTGGTATTTTAACTTTGTATCTCTTCCGTTTTGTTACTTATTTTGACATTGTAGAACATACTTTCAGCCAACAGTGAATAGAGGCCAAAAGGATTTCCAGGCCTTAATACCTCTCTGCACTTTTCTCGCAGCAATACAACACTGCATAGCCATAGCTGTTGCGTCAGTGGTAAGTCGGGAGATTATTAAAGCGATTTTCTCGCATCAATCGACTTCCCAGCTAGACTATAATCCTTACCCTTCACTACTGGATCAGCACAAGCATCTCCCACAAGGGAGGAGAAAAATGTTATTGAGCATGAAACTAATCTTTCCTGTTCGAAATAACCAGGGTATGTCAGGCTAGAGCATGGATGAGCTGTTCAAGAATGCCAGCCAAAAGGAAATTGTTCCTGCCCACCAGAATCTTCTTGCGCGATTAGACGCTGATCCATTAGCCCCTGTAAATTCATGTTAGACTACTGTGATTTGAAGATCTTGGTGGGATTGTTAGTGGGATACTTACCCAATCAAAGTTGTCTGCTTCATCAAAAATCCCATCAAAGTAATTCGCAGGCAGTGGAGGCATATCTCCAGGAGTGTTGTATAGCCCGAAGGCTTGAAGGGAATCGTCGTGTGATGGACCACTATATGCTGATTCCAACGCGAAGGTTTCCCGACTTGGAATCACAGCGGCTGGTCCAGCAGTATTATGAACATTGTCAAAAGAAAATGAAGGTTTCGGTATTTTCAAAAGTATCGCCGCAATAACATTTGTGGCTCGTCTCGCATCCCGGGAACTCGAAGTTCTCGAAAGCCAAATGTCATAGGCTTGCCTGACAGCGTGGTATTGTTTCGAATGAGCCTCTCGATCGATTGTTTCATTTCGTGATTCATAAAGGTCGAGACATACAATCATGACGGCCTGAAGAAAATCGTACATAATGAGACTTGACGGCATCCATCTATCCTTGTAAAGCTGGCCTCCCGGCTGGCAAGCGTGATGTAACTCGGCTTGATAACCTAAGATCTCAAGTCCGACATCCACACTCCGTTTTCGTGAATAGCTGTACGCTGGGTTGCCTCGTTGATAGCTAATGTACTTTCGATGCAGAATGCAGGAACTTCTGAGATAAAGTAGTTCGACATTCAGACGGTGGAGTATTAGATACGCTTGATCTGTGAAGGATGCGCTTAGCGGTCGTATTCGGAGACTTGCTGGAATAGCTCGATGTGCTGACTCGAGTTCACTGTCTATTTTCATGGTCTCCTCGTACGGAGAACTTTTCAGTGAAAGGGCATGGGTGATGACTCGCCGCAAGAATTTGGCCAGGCGACTCTTTTCGCAATAGTAGAGCATGGCTGTTGGAGTACTAGTTGGACGAGATGGTGGCAACACCTCACAGTCTTCGTCGAAATCAGTATCGAAGAGATTACGCGGTGGCTCAGTATCGCATTCATTTTCGTGGATAACTGGTGGCAACCCAGCTTTGAAAGACATAAGTAGGTCCATAGCTTCAACATGAAAATAAGTTCGTCTTCTCATCTCACCCTCAAAAGGTGTTATGTTGGCGAGAGTGCTGGGGTCACGATGGTAACCCATTCTCAATGCTAGACGTGCTGTAATTCCATTGAGCACCCAGGTATTGGACTCCATATCCTCTTTCTGTATGTATTTGCAAGATGCGTAGAAAATTAGCGCTTCAATTGAGTAGATGTTCCCATTTTGGTATTTGCCGGCAACAAGAGCATGGCCGGCGCTCACGAGAAAGTCTCGAGCTTCGGGTGGTGGTCCTTCCACGTTGACACTCGACCCAATAAACATGACCGAAAAGAGTATCGAAACCCAGAGGAATGGCACTGATGATGGATCTGACCAGAAGGAATCGTACTAGCTGGAAATTAGCCTTGACACTTGCAAGTGAGCCTAGGTAAAGCATATACCTCTCTAAGGAACTTTTGTTTGTGGATGATTGCTAGCAAAGTTAAATGGGTAGAAAAAGAGCCTTTGAACGAGTACTAACGAGCTTGGTTGTGCTTTGCATTGAAATATTTGGATACTAGCTGATCTATTGATGGTCGGGGTGGCATAGATTTGCAGAAGTCTGGGAGAGAGTGTGCCTGACTCGTCCCGATAAAGATATCTGGCTGAGTGGGAAGAGGATTTGGAAACGGTTCATCAGATTGACCGACGTCAGTGTCTAGGGCGTCTTGAATATCTCGTATCTAACAACACATTGAGCAATGCTTGGAGGGGAAGAAGGTGCTCAATTACATTGTCAAGAAGAGCTGTCCAGTGCGTGGGACCAATAAACATCGACTCAGAGCCATGTACATCAAGACGACCGAGGCGTTTCTCTGGCTCTTCTATTAATTCTTGTGTTTCATTCAAAGGCCCAGAAGAAGGACCTGTCGATGCACGACCGGGTGACGGTATGCTGCCCAGACTAGAATTGTCTTTCGAATTCTGAATTAAGTTGGTCACCATCTCCTCAAGTCTTTGCAATCTCAGGTGAGCTTCAGATGACCTCGGTGCTCCAGTGTGATATCTATTTGTGCTCCGACTAGTTGTATTAGAATACGTGCAGGCCGCAGCATCGCTCTCTCCACGTCTGGTACAAGTAGAGCATGGATGTTGGCGATCACACTTCAGCCTAATGCGAGAGTAAGCTGAAAATGTATTAAGGCAGTTTGCTGCCAAAAGAGACTAACTTTCGAGACCTACACGTTAGGCAAGACACAGATTGACGATTCCTCCTGGTGACTGGAGTGGTATTGCCATTAAGATGACCAGAAACATCGGGTTTGGCAACGCGGAAGACAGTTTGGTATCCAGGTATGGATGGCATGCTTCATTGCAGAATCAAGCCAGGGATTTAAGATACAAATTTATATGTTCATTACGAAGGGTGTCATATACTCTGGCGAGTCTGGTCTAGTAGTTGGTCGGGTACGGAATTTGACGGCGTCTAACGGCGTCGACGATCGGTCCGGGTTTCGGCCTGCCCCTCTGAGCGCTTAATCTCTCGTCTCTAATCGGTTCGTGGCGCGCGCGTCACACCAGACAAACCAAAGAGAACATCGCGACCTTACTTCATAAATTTTGGCCAAACTGGTAGTTATATCTCTGCGATTATGTTGACAATCCAACTCTTGATCTGACATATGCAATGTAGATACCTCCACCGATCTACACCTTCTCCGGCATTCCTCTCTCCGTACCACTTTCTCCTACCACCAACCATCAATCGCCGTGGATGGGCAAGAAAGTCAAGAAGGCCGCGTACGTTGTCTTCATCGGGCGGATTTGTGGCATATATGACTCTTGGTCAGAGTGCGAATCCCAGATACATGGCTGGCCGAACAATAACTATAAGGGGTACGAGACATATGCTGAAGCCCAACAAGCGTGGGAGGGACATCTACGAGCAACCATCCCGTCAATTCCTTCCGTAGGCCATGCTGGAGTTGCGAGCCACTCCCCTTACACGCCTGTGCTATACAATCCCCAAGAACACCAAAATTCTTCGAAGCGATCATTCGACAAAACTATCCATCCTGCAAACAGTGATGGGGAGCGGGTGGCTCACAAACGGCAACAGCCTGTCACCAGTATCTTTCGGGGGGGTGTTGATGCCGCTCAATCATACTCCTCTTATGCTGCAACAGCACTAGGTCTGGGATCTCGCGAGTCCCTTGGTGCCATGGATTCCACGGCAATACAAGATGCGGTGGAGATGGAGGACGATGGACAAGCACCCGTTGTATTGACCGAAGCGCAACAGACTGTCGTTGATATGGCAATAAAGAAACGCAACATATTCTTGACAGGTGCTGCTGGCAGTGGGAAATCAGTGACACTCAAAGAAATCATCAAGCAGCTCAACGATCATCACAAAGGCAAGCCCAACTGTCCAGCTGTGCAGGTAGTTGCGCCAACCGGGATCGCTGCCTTGCCTCTAAGTGGCAAGACAACATACTCGTTCGCCGGATGGAATCCTGATTCGTTACAGCTGCCCATGCAGGAACTTTTGGAGAGAACGAAGAGATCGGCTAGAGAAGCTATACAAGGTCTCGAGGTCCTTATTATTGAGGAAATTTCAATGGTCGAAAATCAATTCCTAGAACGACTGAACCGTCTATTTCAATACGTTCTGGTGTCCAACAAGCCTTTTGGCGGCAAGCAGGTCATTCTTGTCGGAGACTTTCATCAGCTTCCACCAGTCAAGCCATTTCAGTTCTGTATTGAATGTGGTGAGCCTATTGTCAACAAGGGTGGTTATCGCTGCGAAGCCAAGAAATTTAGCCGTTGTGATCAATCCCAGTTCGTTGAAGGCGACAAGTGGGCCTTTAAGGCACCGGTGTGGAAGGAGCTCAATCTGAGACATGTCAAATTGGAGCAGATTCATCGCCAAAAGGACACCAGATTCCAAGATGTTCTCAACAAGATTCGTAATGGTTTGGCCCTCGAAGATCAAGAATGGGACGATCTCGAGCGCCCTAAGGAGTTACCACCAAGAGCATTTCCTGTTCGACTGATGTCCCGCCTTGCCGATGTCAGAAAGTTCAATGAGAAGGAACTCTCTAAATTGAAAGTTGAATCAAAGTGTTGGGTTGCCTCTGATGCCTGCGTTAAGAAGCACCCAGAAGACGCCGACAAATTCCCCCCTCGATCATATCAAATTGCCTCGAAGCTTAAGGAGTTCAGGGAGGCACTTAGAGACCATCGATTTCCGACTGAGCTCAATCTCAAAGTTGGGGCTAAGGTTGTACTGCTGTACAATTTGAATCCAAGCGGAGGTCTGGTGAACGGCTCTCAGGGCCAAGTGGTTGGCTTTGCAAACACTGAAAATTGGCCAGAAAGGATGGACGACAGTCCCTGGAAGGTTGAGCGATTCGCAGAATTTGCAGGCAAGAATGGTCATTGGCAACCTATAGTACGATTCACCAATGGTAAAACGCAGGCAATTCCTCAGGTTGTTCAGGATGCTACGAAGCAGTTCGGTCCGGATCGATATCTCGTCTCTAGAACCCAGATTCCACTTACCTTGGCTTGGGCATTGTCGATTCATAAGAGTCAAGGCATGACTTTACAGCATGCTGAGGTTTCCTCGCGCTATCTCTTCGAGTCGGGTCAGCTCTACGTAGGAGTGTCGCGTGTGACGACTCTAGAGGGTCTCATCGTTACAGGCTACTCGAGGGAAAAGACCCTGATGGACCCGGATGTGTTAGAATTCTACAAGAATTCGAAGTGGCAAAGCTTAGGACCAACAAACGAACCGGTCTCCTCGGTAACACAGATGGAGCAGGGTGTAACAATACTGCATCCAAGTTCCCCAATCGGCCAAGATGCGAGGCGGATGAATCCAGCGCCTCCATGCGGCGAAACTCGAACCATGCCAAACCCTGCGCCCGCTGTCTATCCAAATTCAACGAGAGTCTATCCAACTCCTTCAGGGGGCTCTGGTGAAAGAGGATGGGACGCGATTCCTTCGCTCAACCAGAATTCGAAGATATCATATCCCAGTCTTCCTGTGCAATATCCGATCCTCCCTAAAGTTGAAGCTAATATTATGCCAAAGAATCCTCTAATTCCTAAAAGCAGACGAACTCCCCCTATCGAGATCCTTGACAGCAGCGACGAAGGGTGAAGGCGCCAAACGTTTTCATTGCCTAGAGCTACTACAACATCAGCGGAGGCCTCCTGGGAAGACATGGCAAAGTTTAGGTCTCGCGCCGACTGCGGTTTTGCGTTCATCACATTCATGCGGCTTTTTTGACATAATCTAGCGGGAGTTTTCCAGGATACGACCTTCGAGTAAAGGTCCTAGATACCCGAAGAAACTGATATAGGTATTTGCGGGTGCTTTTTTCGGTTGGAAATCGTAGAGAGAGCACAACACATAGCAGGATCACTCTTGAAGTGCACGGAATACAGTATGGTGGACCGTGATTCTCTATGCTCTTCATGTCGTGTCATGGGTGGTGTGTCCGGTTTGCTGACTTCCATCTTCTTCTCTCTTCTCTTTCTGCACAACAAGGCGGAATGTGCAACTAGCTTGTAGCAAGGCAGAAGAGGAACATTAGTCAGTGCTAAGATTTTCTTTTCCTTGCCCTAACGTCAACACAAGTTCTTGCCAGTCCTCTCCTCCTACGCACCAGTCGATCATGTTTGTTCGTGGACAATTTGTCTATCCACCATCTGTACGTGAATTAAACCCGAAGTCAAGTGCTTATAACATCATCCATGTATTATCTCGGGTTCCTTTCTTCCGTTTCAAGCAAACTACAAATTGTATCTCCTTTCCCTTTCGGCTGCTTCGCACTTAAAGATTGCTTCAAATAGCTAGCTTGTACAAGCCAATTCGGCTGCTCGGACATAGACGTTGCCCTATGCGGTTAGGCGTAGAGATATCGAGCTCCGGGTCATATCACGTGCTCAGCCTCTCTATTACTTTCTGTCTATTTAAAGCCGACAAAATGGCGAGAAGGAGGAAGAAAATATACAATTCAGCTCTCAATCTTCTAGCTTGTTGACTCGGTCTTTGTCAACTCTGTCACAGTTTTCAACTACTTTCAACTTCACCATGGCAATCCTACTCACAGGAGGAACTGGAAAGACTTCCACTCGAATCGCACAACAATGCCTTGACGCAAACACCCCCTTCGTGATCGCATCTCGTAAAGGTCAATCCGGCGTTGCAGAAGACATGCATGGGACCAAGTTCGATTGGCTCGACCCCTCAACTTTTCAGAACCCCTTCCAGCACAAGTTCCCCAATGGAGAGAAAATCGATACTGTATACCTTGTAGCACCAGACTCAGGCGATCTAGGTTCGATTATCAACCCATTCATTGATATTTGTAAGGAGAAAGGTGTAAAGAAGTTCGTGTATTTCACCGGAAGTACGTGTGAGAACGGGAGTGGTTTTGGTGGTGAGGTGTGGAACAAGTTGCATGAAATTGGGGAGGAGTATACTGTTTTGAGGGCAACTTGGTTTATGGGTAAGTTGTCTTCCCCTTCCTCTATCCTGGAGTGTAAAGAGGGGTTGTTCTGACAGATAGACAGATAATTTCATCCACTGGAACCACGGAAACACAATCAAGAATGAGAACAAGATCAACTCAGCTTGCGGCGATGGAAAGATCCCTTTTATTAGCGCAAACGATATCGCTAGAATGGCGTTCACTGTCCTGACGAAGCCGATGAAACTTGAGAATTCTTACCGTCTTATTGGGCCTGAGCTTTTAACTTTTGACCAAGTAAATAGCCACTCCCCCTGATTCAAATCTCACTGACTAATACACTCTCTTTTAGTGTGCAGATATCCTCACTCGCGTCCTCGGCCGCAAGATCATACATGTGAAACTCTCGCAACAGGAATCGTTCGAGAAGTACATGCAGGAAGGAGGGCATTCGGAGACGATGGCGAAGCTGCTGTCGAACGTGGAGGTGTGGAGTTCGTATGGGAGTGAGAGTTTTGAAGGGGATGATGTACAAAAGGTAACGGGGCAGGAGCCAGAGCACTTTGAGAAGTGGGTTGGGGATAATAGGGGGGCTTGGGAGTAGAGGAAGCGCTTTTAGACTTTCAACAGGTTGTACTTTTTGGGACTTCGTCTGGGGGACGTGACGGAGTTTAGACGGCTTTTCATGGTACAATCTATGAGAGGCAAGTATAGGAACTCTGGGGCAGATTTTAATAGAATGTTTGCCAACAATTCCGGGGATATTGAAGAACCTGACAGATTTACAACACATTTCAAAGCGTATAATCACGTGGGGCTTTACTCGGTTAAGATGGAAATTCTTATCAATTAATACTTCCCAAAAGGCTTTTGGCGAGAGTTTGATACATTCATATTGCCTCAGGGGTGAGAGGTATCGGGAGTATTGATGCCTCAGGCATGAAGCTTCGTTCAGGCAACAATAAGCCCCACCCAAATTCAATCACTCCAGCCAGGATTTCGTTTCTCCAACCTTCACAACACCAAACAGCAATTGAGTATTGTCTACGCAACTACATCCACTCTTCCAAAATGGCCCCAGGGAAGAGAAAGAAGACGCCTAACGGTAACGACGGAGCGAAAGGAGCAAAGAGAAGTAAGGTATGTTCAATCTTAAAATTTGAGCCATTGGATTGTTCTCATTTATTTTTTCTCGCACAAGTTCCAAGTAACTTTTTCATGTCCTAGACCATAGTCAACACCGCCATATACTACATTGAACGTTCTCCCGTGCGAATACTGTGCTACTAGTCTTGATACACATGTTCATTTTCTTCACCTGACTTTCCAAGTCATTGTGTCAACCCTCTCGATGCACTGGTTTATTTTGATTCAAGACCTTCATTTCTTAAGTACATGCAAGTCTGACTTAAGTAGGGCGCCTCTGGTGGAAGATGGCAAACTCCGAACCAAAAGGCCAAGGTCGAAGCTTTTCGTGAACGTGGATCTATCGAGCCTGGAGACTCGGGCATTTGGGTAACATGCGCAAGAGGCCAAGAAGCACGAGCCACGACAGAGCTCAAAAGCTTGATGTATGAGGTCAGTATTCATCTTAGTTTGCTGATAGTATCTCATTACTGATGTTGTATAGTTCGCCGAGAAGTTCTATGGCCTTAGCGAAGAGCCTGAGGAGGGCGATGGTGTAGAAGATGATGGTGACATCGAGTCTTCAATCAAGAAAGAAGCAGCAGCAATGGGTGACACCAATAGGAAACCACGGCTGTTTTCTACCGTGAGGCTCGGAATAGAATGTGTTCTGTTCTTCAAGGTTCAACCTTCGATTGATCCAGTGGACATTTGCCGTCGAATTTGTGAGGAAGTCGCTTCCAATTCTAGGAACAGAAGGACTAGATACATCAATCGAATCACGCCAGTGACGCTGATAGGGAAAGCCACCGAAAAAGGACTTGAGGAACTCACTAGTACTATCCTAAAGGATCACTTCACTATGGTTGGAGTCGAGGCCGCGGATTCTGCAACCGATGTGCAACCAGCAGACAGCGAAAGCGAGCCGAAGCAGGATAGTCATACGGTAAGTAGACCTCGAACTGATGCTATTCTCCATAAGCACAATATTTAATATTTGTGCCGGAGTGGATGAGTGGTTCGGTTCCACTGACATTGCCGTAGTACGCTATCCGCCCCACTATCCGTAACCATAACAAGCCGCTTAAACGAGATGTGGTCATACAACAGATCGCTTCGTCAATCGGGGATGCACATAAAGTCAATCTCACTAAACCCGACAAAGTAATAATAGTCGAGGTATACCAGGTATGACAAACCCCTCAATGAACAGTGTTTCCCGACTCCCTGTCTGAGCCCGTCTGGGCAGTGAGCTGGCAAGATATCATGCAGTGATACGTTGCACCTGTAGAAATACCCCGCTGATTTAGGATATAGACGGTGTGCGGAATGAGCGTAATGGGAAATGATTGGGAAAGACTCAAGCGATATAATCTAGCTGAGCTATATCAACCTGCAAAACTACCGGCTCCTACAGCGGAAGCTATGCAGAAAAGCGTAAAGAAAGACGAGGCTTCGACAACGGGAAGCACCGCTACCGACAGCACGGAACCGAAAGTATAACATTTCTACTATGCCACCTCCTGGCAGCTCCTTATTGGATAGAGCTCATGTTCTCGAAGTACTGTACGTCAAATTGCGATTGTTGCACCTAGGATCTTATTGCTCTCTACCTACGAAGCGTACGATTAGTTTCTGGATTCGCTAGAGCAGAGACTTCCAGTTGGTCTGAAGGACAAGCCATCGGGCGCTGCCTCAGCCTGATCTGACCGCCTTATTCAAATTTCCATGCGCCAAAGAGTGCATGATAAGGCCTGCAAAAACGTGTTTCTGGGATTGTTCGCTTCTCAATGCGAAATCATGCGGTAGCCTTTCCAGATTGCACGAAGTGTTGAAGGGAAATGTTGGGGGCATCGACCTCAGCTTCTCATGGATTTGGTACAATTCCCAAAAGCAATTGAAAGCCGTGCGATCCAACAATATAGCGCATCTCTGAAAAAACCATCTTCGATTGTGAATACCTGCATCTTTGGAGGTCTCGTCTCCACGGGGTCTCATACAGCGATGCCACTCCACACGTCTGTGACATCCCTGAGACTGGCATGCGCCCCCCTGTCCCCCTCGCTACGGGGTAGAAAGCTTCCAATCGGGAAGATCACTGGATCAGCGCATGCTAACCACATCAGCCCAAAATTAACGAGTTACGAGTGGCGGGTCGTGGGGGAGAACTTCTGGAATTTATCCGATCTCATGGAAATTTGGATTTTCGTGAAGACGCTTCTACCGCTACACACAAGTTAAATACAAACCGCTACACATTCGTGGGCGAGGAGAATTTCTAGGAGTCAAACCAACGGCCATGAACGATCTTCTATTGAACCTAAAGGTCGATCTTCTAACAGGCATCAAGTCCTCTGGAGCCGAGAATGCCAAGGGTGCCATCTCCACCAAGTGGACACCAAATCGCTTGACGCTTGATCTAGCCCTCCTGTCATCTCAAAGCTGGTGTTATTTTTTTATGACCTGTTCATGATACAGCAAAAGCCTCTCATGTAACAAATAACGAACGTGGCCGCGGCGGGTTTCTGCGCTCTGGGTCCTTGAGATGCCTTCGCCCCCGGAAAAGACCCTTCCGTACCGACGACGCATTGTTGTGATTGATCTTCGATGATTATGGATTATTTGCAGTGTGAACGGCAGAGAACAGGCTTTAATTATCAAACGAACTTCTAAAATTTTGAGGTCGTCCTTCTCCAACATGCTTCAGGGAAATGCGAGGCCCTTCAATGAATGCCCGTTCTCTGCCGAAAAGGGGATTTTTATAACCCTCCCCCCTGAACCTCGAGACGGTTCTCCATCTTATCTTCGTAGACTCTCTTCGCCAAGTGAGCACGACCCACAGCGGTTCAACATGAGATGTTCGACGTCGTCCCCTGGTGCAAAATATTATGCTCGCCATGGACAAGTTTGAAAGATGGAAGTCTTGCAGACGACCCATCATGTCCATCAACCCATCACCAGCACCCCCACCATCTAGAAGCTCGGGGGGAGCAAATGACCTCAAATTTCCTCTTCTTTAGCTCTGTTGCATGAACTTCATCGTGAAGCCACACTCGCCTATTTTCTACGCCATCTCAAGACCACAAAGCGCCCAGGCGCGCCCGGCCAGTGGTATCCCGAAATCACAGCAAAGATTTCAGAGGGCGCACCTAGTTTTTACGGTTTTTACACCGCAAACTTACACAATCAAGGAAGTGGCTTTCCATGGCTGGAATATTCGTCATTGATTCAGCTCTCGCTTCGGACTCGGCTGTTTCTGCCAATCGGTCTCTTTTCTTTCCAGTACGGAGTAGCACATAAGAACATTAGACCCAAGCGTTGCGGGTGAGGAATATTCTCCACTCCTAAACCTCCCAGTTCCTGTCGTTCGTTTGTTGTTTGTGCGTTTCGCTAATTATGAATTGTGGTGGTCACCTTGTAGGTTGGTGGAACCTGCAGGGCGGTGCTCGAAAGCATATAATTTGTGTCTTATATGCACACCGTCTCATGTTTTGATATACAACTTGCATCTCTACTAATGGTATGATGTCTCAATTGCTGCCGACTCCTTCATCCGACTTTCTGCTCGTACTTACCCTCCGACACCCGTTACCGAAAAAGCGAAATACGGATAGCACGAACAACAGGAGATTAAGAAAGTTGATCGGCAAGAGACAATAGAGATTTTCGCGAGGCGTCTCAATCTCTCAGCTACGGTCCGGGACTCTTGTGTGCATATGCAATCTAGTTCAGCCACTCGAAAGCCATAACCTGGTCATTTACCCTTCCACCGAAGCCTCCTTGACGACTTCTACTGTATTTTGACACCTTATTATATCAACGTCGGCAAACATCCCAAAAGTCCTAGTTAAGATATCCTAACATGTCAGCCTCAAGAACCGCCGTACCAGCACGGCCTCATATGACTTCCCTCATGTACTCGCTTCCGGTTCGACGGTTAAAGGAGATACTCAGTCATGTTATACCAGGTGTGCAGCTAGGTCCTGTTGAAGAACTCTCTTCTCCACAACTACCAAGATTATACAAACTCCATATGTCGGATGATCGAAACCTCCTACTGTCTTTTGCCCCAAGTCTAGCTGTACGGCTGCTGCGGCAAGAAGCAACTCTTTTGTCCTCGGAAGCAACACTTGTATACTTCATTACTGATTCTGAACGAAAGAATGAGACGGAAACTGCGTCACAAAACAAGATCTGGTCCCCAGAGCCGACAATATTATCACAGGTGGTTCCTAAACTGATCAAACATTCGGCAGACCTTCGGGAAATGGCATACCCATACAGCATCTTCGAACTTGGAACTGGCGAACCATTATCCACATTATCAATACACCTCAGCATCTCAGAACGGCGAGGAGTCGACAAACAAATCGGCGCCATGGCCAGAGCACTAGCAACTCTCACTTCTCCTAGTGGGACTTTCGGTACTGTTAGCCTAGTCATTCCATATCTGAACAACACCGGTTCAGCGACAGCACCGCGAATACAACGTGGTGGCTCATCAACCTGGTCTGAAGCCGTCAACACACTTGTCGAAGGGATCTTAAGGGACGGAGAAGATATCTCTGTCTTGTTGCCATACGAAACCATCCGTGCTCACTACCAGCGATCATCGTGGCGTCTGGACGCCGTCACTCTCCCGCGACTAGCGGTTCTCGATATTGGGAGTGAGACCAACATCATGGTCTCCGGTGACACAGAAGACACTTCCTCGCCTAGACTCACCGGCCTTCGCAGCTGGTCCCTCGGTGTCTTCGGGGATCCATTGATAGCAGACGCCTTCGACAATCCGTCCGACGGTTTCCTAGAGGGCTGGAACTCCACCTGCTCATCCTCCATCATAGAAGATGAAGAGAACGCCGCGATTCGCTTGTTATTGTATCGCTGTTACAGAGCCGTGGTCAGTATAGTGACCGAGCACTATCGACCGCAAGTAAACAGTAGCCGGAGGGAACTCGAGGAACGTCGGAAACTGACGAGTGTACTTGCCGAGTTGGAAAGGGTTGACGCCGTGGTTGGGGACGCGTTGAAGATGTCTGGGTGATTTGGATGGTTGTATTGGTACCTAGATATCCTCTTTTAATAACAACGTACACGATCTTCGATTAATTATGGATCACATTGCCATAGGTCCTCGTAACTATTACATTTTATCATGCTGAAAATACCCAAACCCCATGGAACCTGATCCATTCTAATCACATTCTCCTGGGTTTGAAAATCGACACCACGTATTCTCTTTATAATTGTCGAATAAAATTCTCCTATGTGTACCGCAATATTCGCAATGCGTTGAATCTAAGACGGGTTCTTTCTTTATGTCCAAATCGCAGACATTTTTGGCGGTGACGAAGTCATGAGTGAACGGGCTCTGAGAAAGCAGGCGAGGGGTTACCAAGAACATTTGAACTAGGGCTGTGTTATCCCAGCAGCAATACAGGTATAACACTACGATTATTTCAAACAATCAGAGATTGGGATAAAATAACTAACTATGGCTAAAGGGAATCACAGACCGTCACCTTTGTTCGAACAATCATCCCCGAGCGTCTAAAGTTACAGGATCGCTTTCTCAAATTAGAAGTTAATGGCATCGCCTATCCTCTGGCTTTTATCTGCCATCGAGTATCGTCCCGACGTGAACACTCGTGTAGGCGCTAGTCTGTTATTAAGAACATCGTAGTTCGTATGATAGCTCCTCAGACGGAATAGGGCAAACCGACGATATCGGAAAGAAAAAAATGGGGAGAGGTTGAAGGACAATTCAACTCCATGTAGCTTCCGAACCAAGGCTCGCGGCTTACATCTAGGAAGCAAGAGGTCAACATCCCGGAGGGGATTTCGAACCAACAAAGCTCATGGCTCAGCATATCGCCACAACTATAAGCCATTGCAAACTCAAAATGGCGAACGGCTCGAGGGGATGCTTTCTCATTGGTACCTAGACTTGTTCTCAGGCCGTCTAGGGATAATTCGAATCAAACCTCACGACTCAGCAGGGTTGTCGAATCCTCCCGCAGAGTGAACGCTGGAAAGCTCGAGGAAAAGCACTTCCATTGGTCCCCAGCCTTATCCCAATGCGACTGCGAGTCGCCAAGCTTACGCATGACGGCACAGCGAGGAGGCAAAAGAGTACAAAACATGGAAATGAAAAGGGGAGACGGCTAGAGGAGAGGCTATGTCATGGGGATGATGGGATGGATGTCAGACTTTGTCCCAGAATCATGCAAGTATGAAATTTTGGCATTGGAAAAGGGGCCCTGACCCAATGTGATGTAAATATCTCTTACGAAAAGTGGCCCAGCGCAGTGGCAAGAGGTACAGTAGAGTACAAGCTTTAGGAAATGCAATGGGGGGAAGATTAATACGTGGTGGTCTTATTAGCTGGCAGCCTTGCTCCAGACTCCTCTCGAGCGAATCAGAGTTCGAATCAAAGCTCATGGCTCAGCTATGGGCCAGCCTATGGCAGTTGCATTCGCGGAAATCAGAGTTCAGAAGCCAGAAATTGGGGAATGGCTCTTATCATTGGGCTTGCGGACTTCGTTCGATGGTGACTGCGTATTCTTACTCCTAACAGCTCGGCTCACTTGGCAACACGAGTCGATAACTAGAATTGGGGGAAGGCCAGTGGAGAGATGGGGAAAATATGCTGAGGACTTATAGCGCGGTACTGTAACATATCGAGCTCTCCGAACGAGCAGATATAGCCCAGGCCTCGAACTGACAATTGTAACCAAGCAAACCCTGATAGCACTAATAATAAAGAATTGCTGTTTGGGTTGATTTGGGAAGATGGTCATGAGCTGTACACCACACCTCGGCATTCATTCTGCAGTAGGGCTTTGAGACAAGTGACAAGACGCGCCCGCTTTTCTATTCTTGTCATCTCCTACTCGACTCTTTTCCTTCATCATCCTCATCCCTAGGTAGCTGCATACCCATCATACCCATGAGATTCCCACCAGGTCCAGGCATACCAGCTTGACTCTTGAAACTCTCAAGCAGGTTCTTAGCGAGGTTGAAGTCGATGTCTATACCGTCATCGCCACTCTCATCTTCTGATTCAAAAACATCTTTTTGTTTCTTGGTCAAGGAAGCAAAATTTAGAGCAGGTGCTTTTGAGGGAGCAGGATCAAGGTTGAGTGCCCCTGCTTCATTGAGCTCGGCTTCCATGCCCTTCATGAGCTCCTGGATCTCTTTGGCCTCCTGTGCGTCCTCGTCTTTGTCAGAATCTAGTTCCTCGACACGATTCGTGCTCTTCATTTGGCTCGTTGATGTTGGTTTGGTGTTAGATGCCTCCTCCTCAGCCGGTAATCCCATCATCTCCCTCATCATCCTAGCGAACTCATTTTCATCAAAACTTAATTCCTTATCTTCGTCATCACTATCTTCCTCGCTATCGTCATCGTCGTCCTCATCCATGTCGTCCATTTCAGCCCCATCGACACCAGCATCATCATCATTTAGAAAGGATTCGAAGCGCTCAACCATCTTCTTTAGATCTGCCTGCGTTTTTGCGTCTCCGAATCCTGGTGGAGACTCAGGCCCAAAAGTTCCTGCAACGCCAGCTTTCTTCTTTTGGTCCTTGTTCTTCCCGTCTAATTCTCGCTCGAAGTCTTCGAAGTTTATGTCAATCCATTTTTCATCGTCTTCGCGGGTGACATCTTTCCACTCTGCGATATCAGTATCGGAGGGGAGTGTTTCGTCGCCACTCTCGAGGTCGGAGAGAAGGATTTTGATCTCGCGAACGGTGCGATTGTCGCCATTTTTGGGATCGGCAAGGAGCATTTCGAAGCCCGAGGTAACCTTCATTCCCATTTCGACTTGCGAATATAATTTTGGGTCTTGCGCTTTGGTTGACTCGGCCACAAGAAGCTTTTCTTTCCAGGCAATAGGTGGGGCAAACTGCTGAGACTTCAACTGTGCATATAACACCTTAGTAAAACGAGTAGAAATGTTAACTAGATCATCTGTAGGAAATGTGAGGTCTGAAGACGTTGATTGTAAGGGCTTTAAGGCTATGGGATCCCGCAGATAGAAAGCTTCCGTGGCTGGTGCTATAGAGGCGGGCCGGTCATGTAGAGCGTATGCCAACTTCCTTGGTATTACTATGATCGCATGGTGTAGGGAGGAAGATATTTGATTCGGATAACTGTGTAGCCTGTAGAATGCTTCTGCTTCAATGAGCGGGGAGTGTATCAAAATACTGGCATTCGTTGTAATCGTCTTATAGGCTTCGTCGAGACTCAGTGGCCGTGAGATAGGATTCGTCTTTGCATCCGGAGTCGAAGATGCTCGCAGCGGTATGATGTGTAGGTTATTGTTATGAATCCATACCTAATGCCACATCAGTAGAGGAGTCAGAGAGGTATAGAGATTCTTACCCTGTTGTCGGCGATTTCAGGGTTCAGCCATCGAGGCAGGGCATTCGCAGCTTCAATCAACAAGAATTCGCCATCTGTGTCCACGACTTTGATCCATATATCTGGAAATCGCTTGCTTAATTCTTTGAGGATATATACAATGAGCCACTCGTCTGCGACCGAGTCTCCGTAGTTGGTAAGGCCATGTAGATACATCATCCCTAAATCTTGTCAGCAACGCTCAGTAAAAGTGCCAAAAACCGTATGCACACCTGGCTCACTCTCTACTTCCAATTTAAATCCATCGCGTTGCCATATGTACTCCTTCAACAACCCTTCTGCCATCCTGGAAGCCTCCTTGCGCAATGCCTCGAGCCTGGAGAGCAACTCTTTTTGCGACTTGATCTCCGCATCGATGACGAAAAGCGAATACTCGACGCAGTCGTCCGGCAGACATTTCGGAAAGCCATCAAAGCCCTCCGTAAAGCCCTGGTAGTCGCCTTTGCTGTTCATCTTGCAGATGTGGAGATATACTTTACGAAAAACATTGGCGTGGCGTTCACTCTGGTGGATGATGTAGGAGTGTAGGGCTCATTTTGAGCCTTCAAAATGGTTCCAAAGAGATGGTCCAAGCTTCAATGCGGGTCGAGGTGCAGGGTTACGCGGTGCAGCCCCTGATTGGCGGCCTTCTCAGAAAGTAAACATCAAGATTCCTACGCGAGTCGCGACTTCTGAAGAATAACCACCTTCTTCAACACCCAACTATCTTGTCCTCACAACAACATTGCTTGCGCGTTAGAGTTGATGGCTTTGTTTCTGCATTTTGCAGTGTCACGACATTAATTTATTGTTATTTTCAATCTACTCGCGGGCCTCGAGGCTCAGTACGACATACACTATGGTACACGCCGGAGTAGGTGGGCTGGACACCCCACGAACGAATGCTGGAGATGGTCCTAATTCACGAGAATTCGACTTCGATATATCACAGGCACCGTCCTTTATTTCGCCTACGAAAGACAAGGACAATTTGGTTTTCCAAATGCAGAAAGGCGGACGCGGCACGATCAAGACACCACGAAGTCGCGTTGCGCTCGGCGATCGACGGAATCTTCCTGGTGGACTCGGAGGGGGAGAGTTCACACCTCTACTGAAGAGTGCTACGAGAAATAGTGCTCTACGGAATGGCAATGAGAACTCGATACACACACCAGGCTTCCTCAAAGCTGGCGGCTTAGGAAATATTCCAGAAGACCAAAGTCCCCTTCCATACTTAGGTAGCTCAGTCTATGACGGTTCTCAGAATGGATCCTATATGGCTAGAACGCCGGCACCTCAGTTGGACAGCAGCAGCACCGCGTCAACACCAATGGCGATTTTACCTCGGCGGAACGAAGGCCCTGGCGTTCTACAGGATGGCAACCAACTATCGCTACGAGAACAAGAAAACGTTATAGACAAGATTGAGAAGGAGAATTTTGGTCTCAAGCTAAAGATACATTTCTTGGAAGAAGCCTTGCGAAAAGCTGGCCCTGGGTTCAGTGAAGCCGCATTGAAGGAAAACACGGAACTAAAAGTCGACAAGGTGACGATGCAGAAGGAATTGATTCGATACCGGAAAACCTTAGGATCTGCGGAACGCGACTTGGACTTATACCGACAACAAGTATCAGAAATGCACGAGAAGGTCAAACAGAAACACGCCAGCGCGGATCAGAAGGAAGAATTGGACCGACTTCGACGAGCTTTAGAAGATAGTGAGGTCGAAGTGGATCGACTGAAGGAGCAGGAGAGAAAGTCAGAGGGGCTGAAAGACACTATTGAAGACCTGGAGGCTGAGATTCGAGAAAAGAATCGACTCATCGACGACCGGGACAACGAGTTAGAGAATCTGAGGGGGGAGGTCGAAGACCATGTCGAAAGCGTCGCGACGTTGAAAAAGGCAGTTAAGAACGAGCAGCGTCGTGCCGTAGAACTAGAAGAGAAGGCACAGGCTAGTGAAGAACTTGAAGACGCGAAGGAGGCAATGCAAGAGTTGGAGCGTGACCTCAGACGTGCAATAAATGATGTGGACGAGGCGAGGGAGGGTCGTGATGAGGCATATAAGGAGAGAGATAGGGCACAGGGAGACCTCGAGGAGCTCCAGGATGAAATGGCCAACAAATCGATTACGACAAAAGGACTCAGTCGCCAAATCGAGGAAAAAGCCAACCGCTTACAACACGAAGTTGAAGATCTCCGAGAAAAGTGTGCTTCCCTTGAAGAGGAGTATGCCGAAAGAACACGTGAGGCCGAGGAGTTGCAAAGCCAAGTCAGTTCGCTGAAGAAGGAGAATGAGTCCTGGGAGTATAAGACCACCAGCCAAGAACAATCCCTCCACGAGAAGCTCAACTCTGCCCAAGCAGAAAGTAGGAATGCTTCTCAGCAGCGAGACAATCTTTCGAGACAGCTTGAAGCGACCGGAAATGATCTCCAACAAAAGACCGAAGAGAAGAATCTTCTTCAAATTCGCCATGATTCATTAACCCAGGAGTCCAAGTGTCTACAGGTAGAGCTTGCCAAATCTCGAAAGACTGTTGAGGAGTTAGAAAACAAGCTCGACCATGAAAAAACACTCGCCCTCAATAACGAACGCGAAGTTCGAGACCAGTACAAGAGTGAAATTGATCGCCTTAACGACAATATCGAGGATCTTCAAGCTGAAATTCGAGAGAAGGAACGCTTGTACGACAATGACAACGACAAATGGGACAGCGAGAAACAGACTCTTCTGACTCAGAAAGAGGCAGCCGAGAACAAAGCTGAGGGACTTCAGCGAATTATCGACAAGCTTCAACTAGCAGAAGGAAACTTATCAAGCAAGGAGACCAAGCTCAAACAAGCTCTCCAGGCTGAGAAGGACAGACATGCTGGTGAAGAAGCAGCGCTACAACGCCAAATCGAAGATCTCAATGAGGACATCGAAGCTCGCCAAAAGTCAGTTGACGAGACAAAGTCTGCATTGTCGAACATGCGGGAGGAGCTTCGCCTTAGTCAACGGGAGCAAAGGTCACTGGCAGACAAAGTCGAAGGCCTGGAAGATGAGGTGGAGATTCTACAAATAAATCTAAACGACGAGAGTGACCAAGCAAACCAGGATCTTGCTGCAGCCAAACACGAGTCCGACAGTCTCCGAAGACAAATTTCGAACCTGAAGCAGGATCTTGCAAGAGCCGAGTCTACTGCCAATGTAGCTCGAAGTGAGGTCAATGCCTTCCATACCAATCTACAAGCAGGCGAGGGCAACAACTCCCAGCTAAGCGCCACCCTAAGAGAGGTCGAAGCACAACTTGCCAATATCAGACAGGAAAAGCAAAACTTGCAAGACCAGCTAGGAAGTATGAACATGGAACTGCACTCCCTCCGTCTCTCCAAGGCCGAGGCGGAGGCCGAGCGCGACGAAGTTCACAGCCAGGTGAAAGCCATGAAGCAGCAAGACGAGGAGACATTCCGTCTTGATCAAGAACGCGTCGACCTGCGTACAGCTAAGTTAAAGCTCGACGCAGAAGTTCGACGACTCAAGGATGAGAATAAGGCTGCTTTTGCTCAGCAGGATGCCATCGAGAACGAACTGCAACGGGAAATCGACCGTGCCAGCGCAGAGGAAGCTCGTCTATCGACCGAGATCCATGATCTTCAGAAGATTCTTCGTGGCTCGTCCGAGAAGAGAGAACTTTCGACTGCGAAGAAGACTATTCAACGAATGGAAGAACACATCCAGGAACTTGAGCAACAAATCTCAACTGGAGAGAACCAAGACCAAGCTGCTCATGAAATTTCCATCATCCGCCAAGACCTGTCTTCCGCACGTCAAAGAGAGACAGAGTTCCTTCAACGTGAAGCTGCTCAGAAAGATTCTCTTCGTGGGCTTCGACGTCAAATTGCGGAGCTAGAACGTAAAGCACATGATGCTGAAGTATCGCGCTTGGTCACTTCTTCTCCACATTCTTCAGTCAGCGGATCTACCCGCAAATCGGAAATCCTTGAAGTTCGTGCTCAATTAGCAACAGCTCACCAATCTCTAAAAGAGACTCGATCTCAGCTAAAAATTGCCGAGAAAGAAAGCTTACGCAAACTCAATGCCGCTAATATTGATCTTCAAGCTCGTGTCACAGCTTGGGAATCCGAGAAAGATGAACTCGAGCGTGCAATCGATGAGGCTCAACTATCCATCAATGAACTTTCAGCTAAGAATTCCACTTCTGAAGCGACTGTTTCACGGCTGAGGGGAAAGATTGATCGCCTCGAGAAGGCACTACAAGCCGAGCGTCTGAACTCAGGTGAAGATCGAACAATTGCACTCGAACGTAGAGATCTGCATGAGATGTTACGCGAGACCCAAGTTCAAGCTGAATCTCTGGAAATTGCGATTCAAGAACGGGAGGACACCATTGCCACAATTACCGCCAAGGAAGCAGAACTCCGATCTAATCTCAAACGAGTACGTGATGAGCGTGCCACATACCGTTCCAACGCCTCCTCGGCTCAAAGCCAACTCAAAAACCTAGAACGACAATTCAATGAAGCTCAAAAGAATTGGGAAGCCGAGAAGAAGGCTCTTTCTAGATTTCGATCCTCAGTGTCCTCAGATCATACTCAAATCAGAAGACTAGAGCAACGCTTCTCTGAAGCAAAGCAAACATGGGAGACAGAGAAAAGGATATTAGTTCGTTCTGACGATCCGAATGCCAAAGTACAGCTCAAGGCATTAGAAAAACGTTTCAGTGAGGCCGAAGCAGTATGGGAATCTGAGAAGAGAATGTGGAAGACTGAAAAGACAATGTGGGAAGCCGAGAAAGAAGCCCTCTCTCGCGTAGCCAACAATTCAAAGTCTGATATCCAGGTTAAGATTTTGGAGCAACGCTTCACAGAAGCTAAAGAAGCTTGGGAGGCCGAACGAATCACACTTGTTCGATCTAATGACTCGTCAGCCCAAGCACAGTTGAGGGCACTCGAGCAAGCCTTCAACGATGCTAAAAAGGAATGGGAGGCGGAGAAGAAGCTACTCACTCGCTCTCCAGCTTCGCAATCCCAGATCCGATTGAAGATTCTGGAACAACGCTATGCAGAGGCTCAGCGCACTTGGGAGGTCGAGAAGAGACTACTCGCAAATGGCAACACATCGTCGATGTCTTTAACAATGAACCCCAAGAGCTCAGATCATCAAAGCGTTAATGAGGTCGAATTTCGCTTCGCCGAAGCCCAACGACAATGGGATGCTGAGAAGAAAAGTCTTCTGGCCTCGATGGAATCTTCGGAAGCCCGTATTCTCAGACATACAGAACAACGCTTCACTGAAGAACGACAACAATGGGAATCTGAGAAACGGGTTATTCATACCTCCGCAGGCTCCCCAGAAGCCCTGGCCCAGCTGAAGGACATAGAACGACGCTTTTCGGACGCCCAATCTCAATGGGCAACCGAGAAAAAGATCCTCCTACGTATGAGTGGCCAGGGTACCCAGAAGTCACAAGAGAGAATCGCGGAATTGGAAAAGCAATTCGCCAAGGCTAAACAGGACTGGGAGGACGAGAAGAAGAACTTGACTCGCGGAGTGAGATTCGTTAACACCTCTGTGTCCGAGAAGGGTGATCACGATGTCGAGGCATTGAAGAAGGATTTCACGCAAAAGGAACATATTCATGTGAAGGAGATGCGAGGCATGGCCATGCAAGTTGAATGGCTTCGTGCTAGGTGCCACCGTGAGGAGGCTCTTCGAGCACAAGTAAGCTATGCCAAGAAGTATATGGGCATGCAGATTGATATGTATCAAGCATGGTATGCTATCCTCTCGGCTCTCTCTCCTCTCTTTCACGTATACTAAATCCATCCCAGTAATCGCGCCGACATTAAACTCCTCCGTGAATCTTGTGGTGTCACAACACCAAAAAAGACAGAACCTGTCAAGAAACCCACCCTCAGAATCGTAGCACACATCATCTGTGCTACCATCCGCATGCAGAAAGCCGCGAAGAGCTGGAAGCAGGCTACGGAGATTCGGGATCGTTTGATGGCTCAATCGAAGAAGCAGAAGAAGGAAGCGAGAGAAAAGGAGAGAAGTACTAGTGTTAGTTTGATCGTGCCAACGAGTGATAAGGGGAGTGAGAGTGTGAGAGGTCGTTCGCGGGTTTTGTGAGGTTGTGATGTGAAATTGTGGTTGTCATCGGACTGGAGTTTCTGCAACTTGACTGTTATGGAGTTTTAGGGGACGGGGAAACATTAGGTATATTGATTAGGTTGCATGAATTGATTGGATGAAGGAACGTCCTCTTTTTGCTTGATGATGGTAGAGTATGGTTATGAGCTTGATCGTTTCGTCGATTAGTACCAACGTGCACTATTCAATCCTCTGATTTCAAAGCATCCTAGAACAGCGCTTAGCAACTCTAATGCCCTACGACTACATACAACCTTGCACGGTTTAGGGGCGTAGTATAAAATCTAGTTTGGCCACTGTAGCGTATTTAATGCGTGATACTAATGTAGTACCTTGCATAGATATATTATTTCTGTAAGGTACATCTAATGTATATGAAAGATATTATAAGATGGGGGGTGTAAAGAAAACAAAAATGTTAGAATACCTTAGGAGTATAGTATGGGGGGAAAAAAAATTATAACATACTTCAAATATATAGACTACTAGTAGATCCTATTCTTCTTTCTTTTCTTATTTTTTAAGTTATATGTCACGAACTGTATTTATTCTTTCGCCACGCGATGCCTCGCCTCCTTGCTCGATGGAAAAAAGGGGATGGGGCGGATTGCACGCTGCGAAGGGCTGCGACGGATGGACGGTGGGAACAGCACCAGAATAGGGGGACGGATAGCCGGATACCGCAATGGGTTCTGCCCTTGAGCCTCTGACGATGAGAGGGTAGACGCATTCAAAGCAACTTAACCCCCAAGCCGAAGAGAATAACCACGCCTGGAAGATCTGGCTCGAACAACCGCCGCCTACCTGTCGAATGATATCTGTACGAAGTTGACTATCATCCGAGGTCTCGAGATTCACTGGCATTGTCCGGGAAATTTGTTTCGGTCCCGAGGGGTATTTGACAGGACATCTGATGACAGATGCTTTTTGTGATGCGCAACAAAATCAGGAGAGTAGGATGAAGTATAGATTCGGTTTCGTGGTGCAGTAGATAGGTTCATGGGCTCGAAGAATTCATCCACCTCACTTCACTTCACAGTAATGCTTCCTCGCCCTTGTCTATAAATCCATGCTTGATTTCTCGATTAAACTATTTGGTAGAATTTCTTTCGTAAGCCGATTTAATTCTTATTGGTGTGGCGAGCACCGACCGATATCCTTCCCAAGCAACCATGTATCTGTAGTAAATGATATTCTTCCCTTGTGCCATTTTGATATCCCAAAGTTGTGCACAAGTGTAACGCCCCGGTTCCATATTGATTTACATGACGAATAGAATGTTGGTGTCTGCAATTATCGTTAGCGTTGGCGAAGCGGGTGGGTGGTGTGGTGTATAATTGGTGGAGAGGATGACAAGATCACCCCCAGGGGTGGGAAGACACGGCACGGGAAGGAGGGCGATGCAAAGGTGCAGGAACTTACTCAATGGATGGCTACAGCTCAACTGTGGCTTCTGCGTATACTTCGTGGCAAGCTCGTCTCGGATGCTATTGAGCAATTGGACGTAGCTCTGTTGGGGGTTCTTCTTCATGGCGGTGATGAAAGCCCACGACATGGCCCCTGTGGCTTGTGCTGCAATCGTTGCATCGGCCCTATGACATGTAAGGTTAGCTTGGAATCTATCAAGGGCGGCCATGCTAGCGGAATCTCGAAGGGAAATACAGATCTGTGGGGTCCTTGACCCAACGTGACTCGCAGCTCTGAGCCTACCCCACAGCCGTATCTGGGCTGTGGCGTGGGCTTAGAGCTTAAAAAAAGGAAACTATATAAGCTATGAAGCTGTTACAGATTTTGATGGAACAGAAGTGCAGAAATCCTGCGGCAAAAACAAACAGTCGCCAGGGTTCAGTAACTGGGTATTCCAACGCCATCGCTAGATGCTCCAACCGATGCCATGTGTCCCCCAACGCCAAACCCAAGTTGATCTTATGTGCACCAATCCCGTATGTACGCCGCCGGTAAAATCAAACAGAACAATCAAAGAAAGAAGAATAAAAGTCGGGGTTGTAATCCACGGGAAAATCCGCGAAAGGGTCTACTAACGATGTCTGATCATCTTTGCTTCCAGACCACATAATAACATCAGCTGGTGATGTCTTTGTGGCCATTGTCTTGTTGTATGCATCATCACCAGTCGTGGCTTTCTTAAAGAAGCCCATCAAATTGCTGGCAACACCACCAAGATCACCTTGACTGTAAGATGAAATGACACCAAGCAGTCCTTGTCCAGCCTCTTTTGCGAGATTGGGCTCCTTGAGCACGCCTTGGGTGGAATAGATGTATGGCAGATCCAAGGCGGTTCCAGAATGGCAAGAATCGAAAATTGCAGTAAGTCGAACACCGGCTGATAATGGGGTCACCATGATTCTGTGCATCTCATCGTCGACAATATGTCCAACTTGTCTGAAATCCACTGGGTAGATGACCTCATCGTATCCGTCCTCTTCATCACCATCGAGATCCTTGGTTTGACCACCATGACCTAAATACAGTCAGTATGCAAAAATTTCACCTCCGTTGGGGGCAAGTCCCAACATACCGGAATAATGGAAGAAGAGAGAATCGTTCGGCCTAGCATCTTTTACCAACCAGTGCATTGCTCTCAGGATGTTCTGCTTCGTCGGCTGGCTCATTGGGTTCTGTTGATCATCGGTAAGGAGAACCATATCATCGCGCTGATAGCCATAATTCTCGTTCAAGAAAGCTGACATATTCTTCACATCGTTGATGCATCCTCGCAATTGTCCTCTTTGTCCGAAATAATTGATTCCAATCAGCAAAGCTTTTCTCCGTCCGGTACAATTCGAGTATTGGAAGGCATATCCTTGAGGAGCGCCTGATCCGAAATCTTGTAGGCCGGATGGAGGAGGGGGAGGAGCGTTCTGGTTTCCGTTCGCGTACGCGTTCGAGTGCACTGATGGCATACCTAGATATGCGGATTAATATTGGCTGCGAAACGCGTCCAATCGTCACGTACCAGGTCTGCCATGTTGTGGCGTATTATTTGACACTCCATTGTATCCGCCGTATTGTTGTGGGGGGGGTTGAGAATAGCCATACGGCTGTTGGGGCGGAGGCTGTTGTTGTGGGTAGTATCTTCCTTGTTGAGGAGGAGGTCCGCCATAGTGTTGTTGTTGTTGTTGTCTGCTAAAATGTTAGTATGCAAAGCAGCAAAAGAGAGCCGTTCATCCTGACGGGTAGTAGTTTGGCTGGGGCGGGTACTGCTGAGGTGGACCTCCATAACCTCCATGATAGCCCGATCCCGGGTATCCAGACATCTTTTCTTGGTGTGGTAGTGTTTACGAGAATGGATCGTCGATGTGGTTGTTCGTTGCCGGGCAAACTCCGAAGGGCGACTTTGCGGATATCTGACAAGTGTCGAATTGAGGTTGGGTGTGACGAATTCAACTCTATTCTTCAACTCTAATCCTGAGAAAGAGAGAGCTATGTCGATCAGGGACGGGCAGAGTCTTATAGATGAAGCTCAACCTGAGGTGGTTGCAGAGACGAAAAACGTGGGGCAGGGAACGGTTGCAGGACCCAAGCGTGAGGAGGGGCTACAGTAGCGGCCGGAGAACGAGGATGGCGGACCGGTACTGTGACTAGGGCAAGGCAGCAACTGAATAAAGTGCTAGCGCGGAGTATATTTCTGATGTGTATCCCAAGGGAGAACGAGCGGTGGGCGGAGGGCGGTCTGCGAGAGGGGGTGGTGATGGCGGGTGAGAGAGGATGGTGGTAATGGCAGGAGAGAGGTTTAGATGACGAAGATGCGGCCGCGCTAGACCTGAAAGAGGTAGGGCTGAATTGGCGGCTATACGGAGTAGACGTGGGCGGCTGCGGCTGCGGCGGCAGCTGCAGGGAGAGAGGAATTGACGCCGGCGATGAGCTAGTCGAGCAAGCCACGAGCTGCTTGTTTCGGCGAAGTCGTGGTTTGGCAGAGATACGGAGGGGGAAAGGAGGTGGGTATGGGTGTGATGCAACGATGAGTGGCGTGAGTGGCGTGAGGCTGATAATACTCGCTTAGTCAACGCCGTCCATTCAGGAGGGTCTTCTCGTCTCTCCGCTTCTCACACCTCTACAATGCACAGCAGAGCAGCAGAGTAGTAGCCAAGGACCTTGGCCTCTCACAATCACACTGCAAGCTGCAACTCACACAATGCCACTTGCTGCCACTTGCTGCCGACTCGACGCCTTACTCCTTACTCCCTACTCCGGACAGCGCAGACATGCTTCACCATTCACGGCCTCGACGAGCGGCCATGCTGAACGTCAATACGTTCTCGGCCGCCAGCAATGGACCCCTGACGGTGTGAACCAGGATACCACGAGCCAATACCACTCGTCTATACTCGTTGTCTACTCGTCTGTCTACTCGTCTGTTTACCCGTCTGTTTACTCGTCTGTTTACTCAGAGCATATACGCCATGCCATAGCGAGCCATAGCTTCATGCTACCGTTCATCTCACAGCATTTACTTCCAAGTACCTACGTAGAGGCCAGAGGCCAGAAGCCAGTTGACATTAGGACATGTTCAAAAAAAGACACTTGGCACCCTACACCCGCTCGCCCGCCCTTTGAGCCAACGCATCACGGTACAAAGCAGGAGGTACCAGTGATCACATCCCGAGATCCTACAAAGTACCACAAAGTCCTACGAAGGCGGCATCGGCACTAGTCGGTGTTAGGTACTTCCTGAGGACCTTTCTCGACCATCTGCCGGGAACTAGCTGAGATCTCGCTTGCGTTACTCGAGTATCGCTCGCCCCCCTGGTGCATTGTTATTCTGGGAACGCTAGCCTTCAACTTAATTTCTGCCAGCACCAACATCAACCCCGTGCGTGGACTTCCCTCCCCAGCCTCTAGATCCAGGCTAAGAGCTCCTCGCCGATGTGCCCATGATGTACCCATGATGCACCCCTGACGTACCCATCGTCGCTCTCAAACATGTTGTCATAATCTCTTGCTTTCTCCTGCAGCAGTGGCATCACGGCCTTGACTACATCGGCCAACCCGTCTTGCCAAACCTCCTCCAGACAGTACGTGCTTTCATCTTCGATGCATTGCATTGCATTCGGAGCAGAACAATATGGGGGCCTGGTCATTGCAGGAGGTTGCGCCCGTCACTAGATCTTCTCACAACCGCATCCGCAGCTCTGTAGTCTTTCTCCGTGATGTCATCTTGATGCCCAGCCGAAGCTCTCTTCAGGAGGCATCGATTGGTAGGGGTTCACATGAGCACGATAGGAAAGACACGGCCATTCGAATGCGATATCCAGGATTGTGGTTTCACGCCCAGCTCTTCACTACCATGACCATCTGCGTGTCGTGACTCTCTTGTGGAAATGGCGCTTAAATTGAATCCGGAAACGAGGCCAGTTCAATCGTCGCTTGGGGCCAATCTCCAAATCAGCTGAGCCGACCCCAAGTCAATACTCTGTACTCAACCGTGATTCTTTCGTATGTGCACCAAGACGAAAGGGGAACATTGCAAGGGGAGTCTAGCGGTGCCATCATCGTTCCCACGCGTCAAGCACGGTGCACTGAAAGTCTGGAGAACCGTCCTCGACTTGGAAAGATACGGAGAGGGTGTAGAGGCTAACGGACTCCCCGAACGACAACTGCGTTTGGTCGTCTGTGGCTTGCGCTGTCGTCGGGTCCGACCAATCAAACCCCCTCGCTAGACTCTCGTCTGCAAGCCATCCCCGAGCTTCTTAGCATCATACAGCAGTACTGTGCTCCGTACGGTAACATTAAACCTTGAGCCACACCGGCCCACACTTCATGAGACTGTACAGTAAGTAGCAACGTTGGTAGCTATATGCTAGTGACATAATGCCACTAGCCACTTCCGGCTGGACTGCAACGCCCGCAGACCTCGACAAGCTCTTTCGCAACGTTACTGGTCGCCCCGTCAGAGCTCTACCGCTGGCTTGTCTATTCCTTCAATTTACTCACCGCAGATTGCGGCCCCCCTTTCCTACCTTCTATTGCTCAGTCCAATAGGAGGCCTTGGATGGACGGTCAGACAAGCCCCACCTTCTACCCCACGTCCTTGGTCGACCTGGGTTGACCTGGGTTCTCGCTACTGTACGGACGGAGTACGGGGCACAACACCTCCCTATGCATATACAGCCTCCTCTTCAATCGCTCCCATGGTACGGAGAGATCGAGTGCTCGAGGTACATCGTACTCATGCGGTTCGCTAGCCTCTGGGATCCTCTGCTGCAGAGTATCAGTCCCTTCGAAATACGGAGTAGGGAGGAGCTCGCCGCCCCTTCAGCCATCTAGGTCCGCCACAGGTTTTCCCCATCCAGAAATCCAGGAGACGTGAGATGGCCTCCACGAAGAAGGGCCGAAGGATCAAAAGACTTCACCTGCAGCAGAGGGGGATCTTCCGCCGTGATCTCGCCTTCCAATGGAAGACGTTCACCCAGATCTCTCGACCGATGTCATGGTTCCTCCTCTGACTGTGTTGGCCCACTCGACGTTGGGACTTATGCACGCCCTGTGGCTGTGTGCTTTCCAACTTATCTCCTCATCTCTGGACAGGCCCTACGACCCCACGCCATTCCAGCACATCCCATGCTCCCGAATTCCACATCAGCTATTCTCTGAGACGCCATTCCACCTATAGGGTTTCCGTAAATGGCATCTCAGCGGGACCGCTGTGGCTCAACTCTCACAGGTCATCTGTCTCTAGCCACAGCTCGACTTATGGGGACGATTGGTTGGGCGAGGACCCCTGAGAGGTCGTCCGATATTTGCGGCGTGGGTAAGGGGTACCCAGGCCTGGTCCACTAGTTCCCGCTACGTGCTTTGATTCTGATCTAAGATGTTTATGCTTAATTTCTACTTCTATTTTTGCCCTCAGCAGTATTACATTCTTGACTTGACGGCCAATCTGTATGCTAGCTGCAAAGACAGTCTGTCTATCAGTCCGCTACGAGTAGCTCTAACGAGGTTTAACGACAAGCGAGATCCGGTTCGGCAGCATTGATATGAGCAAGGACTGATTCTGCTGCCTAAACCAAGCCATTGTCCAATCAGTTTAACCGTTAACGGTGCACCTGCTGCAAATTCGAGGGAGGATCACCACAAGGGGGAGTCGGTGGTATTGCCACATTTGTGGCCCGCTTGGCTTTTGTGGCTTCCTCAACCCGATTTCTTGCCAACGCGCTTAACCTATTAGCCGCCAGTGGTTCTGTATCAGTGGTTCTTCGTCTTTGGCCTCTTATTTGTCTTGCTCGAGATTGTGCTCAGCTGTGTTTGTCAAGCTTCACAGCTGCCCCTCGGCTATTTCTCGTGTAGAGCATGGACAACCACAGAGATTTCCCACCTCGGTTGGCCACGATTCGAGCAAGTTGCCTCGGCCCTTCAGATCTGTCCCTGCGTCCCTATGCTGCGCTTGCTAGCGGGTGGGGCACAATATACAAAGGTACTTACCAGTCTTACCTAAGTACTGCACTACCTAGACACAACCTACAAGGGCTGCAGGTGCCCGATCTCCGACATAACCCGGCGAGGCAGCAGTCTCCGATGGTGAAACAAGGCAAAAAGTTGAAGCTTGTCTGAGTTGTCTCGTTCTTTTTTCTATGTGACTCTTTATCCGAAGCAGCTTGGCAGCATGAGTACCGAATGGTATGTATGAAGATATTCGGGGGCGGTGAAGCCTCAACCCGGGATGTTCTCGAGCTAGCCAGTGAGATCACTGAGATGTTGCTCGAGGGAAGTTTCTGATGAGGATGCCGGGGTCTGGCTTACGTTAGCGACGACCCGTCCTCGTGGGTTGTGTAGGATGTGGATAACGAGATCTTGGATACAGGCTCCACTACATCGCGTCCGGAGAGCGGTTTCGCAGTGACGACTGACGAGGTGGGAAGTAGGAAGTAGGAAGTGTAGACAACGTTACCATGCCCAGAATTGGATGCCCTCAGGAATGCCCTCTTGTGGAAAGATTCGGGAATGAGGCTCATGTCCGGGAAGGCCTTGCTGGTGGCCACTTTTGTCAGAACCCGATTCATGTGTTCTGGTCGCTATTGTCGCGTTGGAGCGTGGGAGAATTCTTTTCACCCTTTCTTCGACGGGACAACACGATAGATCAAGGCGCTTTCTCCAATGCACACACTGCTGGTCACTTTCGTTGTGTTTCCACCCCTTTTCACTGTCTCCAGTCCTCCCTCAACAAGAGGAGGGAAACTTGGAGAACTTCCTTCGTGCAAACAATATTCTTCATCACAATTCAGCCGAGGACTAATGATAAATCGTTGCTTGTTATGCCTCGCTATTGTCATGTGCAATCAACCGAGAGTGGCCACGACTATTGAAGTATCAAAGCATCATTAGAGATATTATATATCCCTGGTAACGAAGGTTTCTTTAGGGAATGTTAGAGATAATAGGATAGGTATTTACTCTGCGTACAGTCGACAGTACCCTGGACGAGATATAGCTCACAACAAGGTGAGGAAGGGTACGGTCTTTTTTCAGGTCCTTCGTTGGACAATAGATTTTTTCATTTCCAGCGGAAAGATTTCATCTCTTTATGTGGAGCGACGAGGATTGTGATGGTTCTAGAATCAGAAATTCAGAATCTAGGTGGACGTGGAGAAACCCCCACTGTTAAAGTTACGGTGCTGGGACTTCTTTTCGACCACGCACGAGTTCATTGTGCGCGGCGGGGGGCTGGAATCTTATTCGCTTTTTCCATGGAAGTCTGAGGGATTTGTCGTCGATGGTATGGTTGTTGTCGAAGATTCACTCCCTCTACTCTGTTCGTAGGATCATTATCCGAATGGCTCGAGGAATTGAGAGAAAATTACCGGCCCCTTAAGCGCCCCTCCCCGAGTATTCCTCCAATCTTTCGCTTCTATTTGAGGCCCCGATCTTATAGTTGAGGAGTTTGCCCGATTGCCTACTTAAGTGGCCGTGTGAGCGTGGTTGTCGAGAGCGCCAGGAGCTTAGTGGCTTGGTGTGTTACGAGTTACTATGTCATTTCGTAGAGGGTGTCTTTAATCATTTGTGTCACCCGCAGCATGATGGGTCATGTAAACGCCCATCCGCAGGCCGGTGAAACCTACGAGACTAAAACGAGGCCCTAACAAGGCCCTAACAAACCTCTAGAAGCGGAATAGCGAGTCCTGCGGTCCGCTAGTCTAGTCGAGGCGAGATGGCGTGGGAAGAGTGTCAAGTTGGTGAATGCAGGACACGGAACTCCCCGTGATTAATGGCGCTTGATTATGCTTGTGGTTGATGTAGAACTAATATTACCCCTTCGTGTGGATATAGTAGAATCGATGACCAACTGTTCCATAAGATATGGTGGCAATTTCTTGTGCAGTTTTCGGAGGCTGCAACTATTACGGCTTGTATACAAACTTTCATTCTTAAGTCCAGAAGAGAAGTATAGGGGAAATAGGAGCGCTAAAAGAAGCTATCAGAGCTGAGCTTTCCATGAGCTGCATCCAGTGAGACTTTGAGCCAAGTCAAGGAAGAAAAGGAAGAAGTGGGGTAAGGATTCCAGCCCCACGACATGAATATTCCTGTCCAATGTACCTGTTCCTATTCCTTGCCGGAGTTGAGTCTGCTGCTGAGAATGATCAGATCAGGTGGGAATTCTGAACATTATTGGAGATTCCAGTGGTGATTGTGAGTCAGTCTGCGTGTCTATCTTGTTTGTTTGCCGAGCAGAACCTCATGATATCTCACAATAAGTTTGTGCTTCTCAGGCCAGCGAACTACAAGAATTGCGAAGGTGCATGTGGTTGAAGTGATGTGGATGCTTCCACAAGACAAGGACGAAGTTGACAGCGGGGGAAGCCAAGACCTATTTATTGCATTGGACATTGTATTGTACCAGGTTATGCCAGCGAACCTGTACCACGGCCTATGAATGGGTGCGCTCTTCACCCGATATTTCAAATTCCCGATGATGTGAGAGGGGGGAAGAGGTGGTTACGTTTCTCAACTCACCACATCGGCTGGCCAGCAGAGATTTTGTGGTGTTGGCAACCATGTAGCATACACCTGGTGCTTTTATTGTAAAATTTTGAGTTGGTTTTGGGACTAGATAACCGTTTTTCTCATACTATTAATTTTTAGGCAACACGGGGAAACCACAAACTGCCCGCTCTATTCAGGTCCCCATGTATCGGTCAAATCGAATTATTGTGCAGACTCCCTTCATTCTCCGGGGCTAGTATATTGTAGCCAGAGGAGCAATAAGAGTTCTTCAATGCTACATATCTAGTGCTATATTTGCCTTGCATTTACCTAGTGGGCTTCATCGCCGAGGTAAAATATTCTTGAAAACAAATACAGTTGTTTGATTAGTGCCTTCCTGTAGACGATAGTTATTGGTGCTACCTATGAGAGCACCAACAACCATAATGACTCTCATTTTGGGTGGCGCATCGTTCTAGAGGCTTGGGTGGTGGCAGTGGTGCTTCACTCGATAACTCGAGCGCGTGAAGGTGTGAAGGGGAATGCAATAGGGGCAACAGAGGCACATGTGAGTTAGTCACTTTGTCACATGGGATCGTCTAATAGGTAGGTCCACAGATGTGTTTATTGTCGAGGTCAATTTTCTTGTGTCGACAGTCACGGCATGTGGAGCAATACAGTTTGAAAAATCCAAGCTAAGGCGTGATTTATATCTGGTTGTTTCTACTAGTGGATGGCCCTAGAAAACCGATTGAGCTTATATGTCCCTCGAAGACTGTAATGAGTTGCTCCAAGAAAGTTGGGTTGGAGTCAAATGACGTTGGGATGATGTGTGCAAAGCGAAGGGAGGTAGCCTATATATTTGGTTCAAGGCACCTCTTTTGGTCTTTATAATAAGAGGATGTGTAAGTAATAATGTTGGGTTCAAAATAATTTACCTTATCCTCGATGTTTGGGCTTCGAGAATATTCTTATCGACTGCTTGATTGAAAGGTTTATATATGGTTGAGGAGCTCTAAAAATCCTATGTCCCATAGAATTAAAACACTTTACATATGAATGCTATTTTATAGGTCTCAACTTTGGACACAAAGGTGCGGTTATCGATATATAAACATTTGCTGACCCAAGCAGGTTTTATTAAACTGCAAGGTTAGGTGTAGAACGTCCATCGTTTGGTAGATCCTAGATACTTCGGCAATTAACGATTTTGATGAGTGACATTTACAAAGAAAAGCAGTTTAATTCGAGTTCCCATGTACCGTGAAAGTTGAAACGATGAGACTTGTGTTATTTCGGCCACCTACTTTAGGAGATTCCTTCCCACTTCTGTTCCGACGATGATTTGTGCATCTTGCATTGTTTTTCGACCTTGTTTCCCACCATAAAGACTGTTGCCATCAAGACTGCTTTGAAGTTTTACCACGACACCTTCTGAATTTTGTTCTTGTAGGTCTGATATTACACTTTGCTGCACGATTACTCCAGCCTTCAGATAAGATACTCTTACAAGCACAGGTTGCTATCAGAAGCCGACAGTCTGGAACCATGTTTGTGATTATTATTGGGATCCCATGAATTGAGCGGTGAGTGAATTATCTCAGCCTTGGAATATGAGGTATGATGGCCGATGGACCCGGCTTGAGATCTCTGAAGAGTTGGCTGTATAACAATACCATCACTAGTTCATTTTCGCCGCCACAGATCCGACTCCAGAAACAAGTGAAAATTCCAAAGTTTGAAATCTGGTATCGGAATTGTGTCAGAAAACGAGATCCAATAATTACCTCAACAGAGAAATGATATTACGGAGGTGTCTGATCGTTACCCCTAGTTACAAGGGGACGATGCGTAAAAACACACAGATATTGTCTTTTTTAATTGTGATGGCAGTTAATTAACAGCACAACAACTCGTGTGTGTTGAATTCTTTTTTTTTCTCGTCAAGAGGTGGTTTTCTATCGAGAAAACCCTAGTAGATACATCGGCTCAATCGCTTATGTTTCCTTTTGCGAAGTTACCTTGCACATAAAATTATGGTTCTGGCAAACAATAAATTCGCCATACTACTCATTCCGAAGTTCAATATCCACTTGATTATTTGCTCATCTCTTCCTCTTAGCCAGCACGTCGCCGGCTAGCGCCTCAGGCTTATGACTTATATAGATTGACAGAGTCAGCCAACCTACAGCAGGGAAGTGGGTAACGTGCAAGGAGACGAGAGTATTCCCCAAGTCTTTTCCTGCCGATCCGCAGAACTTTGGTTGGACAGTCGACCGAAAGCCAGCCCTGGATTTTGCTTTAGCAGGTGGTGGCCTTCTTGCAGCTCGTTGATTGAATATTGCGGAGAAAAAATTTCTCTTGTGTCGAGTAACTTCTCATTCTCACATAGAGCACAATATGGAACTTGACTGTAGAGAACAATGCGATCAGTCAAAGTCATATCTGGTAACCCCAGAAAAGCACTAGATACAAGTTGTGCTGAGCATGTTTACTGTGGTCTAGACTTATCATTTCTTATTTCTATTGAAATCTTTCCATTCCAGGCTGCAGAGTGCTGCCGTATCTCAAGATAAGAGACACCCCTCCTATACTGGAGGAATTGATTAGAAACACTAACCAGGACTTTGACACCTTCCTTGTTCTACTACTTCACATACACCCTTCCAATTCCAAGCATATTTCAAGCCATACTCCCAGTATCTGGAAACGCCCTTCTCTGCGCCTCGATGAAGCTCTCTTCAAGAGCCTTGTCTACCTCCTTTTGCTCCATATTCTGGACCGTCCTCCTCGCTGAATTCAAAATAAACCCACCAAGACCCATATACCACGGAAGTATCCTCAACAAATCCTTTCCAGAGTGAACGGGTGTCCCGGCCGCCCCTTTCGCCTTCTCTTCTTCCTTATCCTTCTCACATCCTTGTACTTGTATAGCTGTTGGCCAACTCCCATTCTTCACTCTCAACAAAATCGCATAGATTAGAGGGTAGATATTACTACCTAACACATACTTAGAGGAGAAGAGAAAGAAGATGAATCTCGCGCCAATCTCAAAGTAGCCCGAAACCGCGCTGCCAAAGAGGTGGAAAGGGGTGAAAGTCCATAAGACATAAATCCAGAGGACGACCATCATCCACCAGACTTTGACGCCGTCGGCGACGGACATGGAGTGTGGGAACGGTTGAAGGGCCCGTTGGTTGGCTGTGAGGCGACCCATACCGATTTGAGGGGGCCCGTAGAAGTTCCGAGGGCGGATTTGAGAATCTGGGTTTATTAGGATGAGATTGAAGTATTTAAGTATGTGACAGCTTACCGGAGTTGTCGAGGGCTTCCTCGAGGATTTGGACGCGTGCTTGAAGCTCGGCCGTGTAACTTACTTGGTAGATATCCGTTGTAGATTGGCCCTTAGGCATTGGGGAATTTTCTTCTGACATCGCTTAAGTTTCGTCTCTGACCAGAAAGTGAAATGGGTTGGGCATATCTCCTAGATGCTTTGTAGTCGATTATAACCGATGTGAATGAGAAGTGGTCACGGGATAAGGGGTACCCCCTGTAAATCGAATTGGTGCCTAGGATGTCTAAGGCACCTACATCTGTCTGTAGGTAGCTTGAGCCCCTGAATTGAGCCCGGTACTCCTTCTTTTGTACGCTACAGAAGTTGTTGTTGGCTGTGGCTCCTATTGGGGGTGAGGGCGGGACTTATACAACCGTCAACCTAGATATCCGAGAGAATAGGTGTTCGCCAACGAAGCATTCATAGGGGCCTCAGGAACATGCAATGCTACTGTAAGATGAGATGAGAATACGTGCCGCGATGGCGGATGCCTCAACATATTTGTAGCTCGATTTGCTAGTACCAGATGTAATAATAACAACCGTGCCTTAAGCACCACACTGTAACTGAAACAAACACAACACCTAAATAGGCCAAAAGTAGGCGGTCTGAGTTGAGCAAGTATATCACGTGATATGTTCTACGATATACCCAATCCTACTTACTTAGTTGGTCTTCGCGGAGTAGGAGATTTTGTGGATAATCAAAATGTTCTGGTGTAGAGTAAAGTGCAATTGTTTGAGGAGGGTATAAGGTTATTGACAAACATTTTGGCTCCTGGGGATTTGCAAAGAGACCGGTCGTTAGACTTGCTAGAGCATGTAAAAAACTTGCGATGAAGCGCAGTGGTCGAGCATGTCACTTTTATTGACATTCCTACAGACTAAAGAGCAGTTTCATGTTGTGATACTTCTTCATGGTTGATCCGAGCATGAAGTCAAGAAGATACTGTACTCTGTACAGTAGTGGAAGAAGCTGAAAAGGACTAGCGCCCGTCACAACCGAGGTCGGCGTCCACGATGTTCAATTGAAGTTCTCAGCACAACGTCGAACATCTCATCTCTGCCGCTGCCAGCGTACCTTTGTGCTGTCCTATTTGTTATTACTTTGATAAGTTGAAACGTCAGGCGAATTGTAGTACAGTAAGTTGTGTGTAGTAGGCATAAGGTTAGAGTAGGACGCTGCGTCCTTGAATTTCCAAAGCAACCAGAGTTCCTAGACAGGTTTCTAACAAGTAAATAGATACCCCTGAGCCCCTGACTCGCGTACCGAGGACTTCCTTTCCACGATGCCCGCCATTCTCGATGACCCAACGAGTCCTACCGTCTATCGCGTGTCTGGTGCAACGCCTTTCCCAGACCCCCGCGATCCTCAACCCGCTCTACCATTCGGTGTTCTACCACGACATGTCACCTTGCGAGATAGAATAACAGTGGCTACCATCGTTCCGTTCTCATCCCAGCACCAAGTTCCTTCGTCTCTTCTCGCATACCTCAATGATCAATTGAACAAGGAGATAGAGAATGGAGATACTTACCCAATGATGAACGGGATGCCTCTCCAACAATTCTCTTCGTACTGGTTCCAGAACTTCGGTGCTATCATGTTGCTGGGCAATATCGAGAGCGTAGATGAGATTGTGGACGGAAGAGACTGGGCCAAGGAATGTCTTGGTAGCTTTTATATCAAGCCAAACTACCCGGGGAGGAGCAGTCATGTCTGTAATGCCGGTTTTCTTGTCACCGATGCAGCACGAGGCAGAGGTGCTGGTCGTCTCATGGGTGAGAGCTACCTTGACTGGGCTCCAAAACTAGGATATGTTTACAGCATATTCAACCTGGTCTACGAAACCAATGTTGCATCTTGCCGGATCTGGGACGCTTTAGGATTCAAACGAATTGGCAGGGTGAAGGGAGCTGGTAACTTGAAGAGCTATCCAGGCCAGCTTATAGACGCTATCATCTACGGCCGCGATCTGGGGCCAGAGGGAGAGGACTTTGTGAGTGAAGAACGCTTCGACAAGATTAAGTTTTACTTAAAAACCGGCAAATATCCCGCAGGCGCTGATCGAGCAGAGAAAAGCAGGCTCAGGAGCGCGGCTACACATTACAAGCTCATAGCGGAAACGGACAAGTTGATGCTTAAAGACAAAGATGTCATATCAGATCCTCAACGGCAGTACGAGATAGCACGAAGTATACACGTCCAAAACCATGGAGGCATCAACAAAACAACAGCTATGATTGCAGAAAAATACCACTGGGTTCGAATCAAAGAAACGGTCAGCCTTGTCATTCGAAATTGTACCAATTGCAAGGATTCAGGCAAAGCTCCTCTCAATCCCAAGTTGGATAATTCCAAAGAAATCGTTCCTCCATCCCCCATGGCCCAAACCACGCCCAAGCAAACACACGAGCCACTTCTCATGACTCGAAGTCCACATCAGCAACAACTTCAACGCGAGCACCAAGAGGTTGACCATCCGCCGCATGCTTCAGACGAAAAAGGATTCCCAGCGGAAGCAGGTCAAGGTTCTGTCTCCCCTCAAGCCTTGAATCGCACATTACCTAGAGATAACACGGCACCGACTTCACATTCGCAGCAACTCCACTCAAGTAGTCATCCACCCATGCAGCTCGCCCCATCTCGAGCTCCTATAGCACGTATGAACGAAAACGATTACATGCCTCTTGACCCTCAAATCATGGGTACTCACATCATGGAAGATGTACAGCATCATCTAGGAGAATATAACAATAGTGGTCAACACCAGGTTCCGCAGCACTCCACAAGCGATTTTCAAAATCATCATAATCCGAATGGGTTCCACGATGACTCCTTTTTCCGTGTCAATCATTCCATGCTTTCCGCTTCCCACAAGCATCCAGACGATGGTACTGCGCATGTTAGCAATGAGACGGAGCAGGGTGATGGTATGGGCGATGACCACGACTTAGACATGCTGATTGATCAAGAAGCTGGTGAAGTTGAAGAATTCTCAGACAGAGGAAGCAATGAAGCCGTGGTCAAATACAAACAGAATTAAGGCAGGATAAGTGTCAGCAAACTGGCACATAACCTGTGATTATGTGCTTTTAGCCATATTAGCGTTAGTTTAGCTTAGTTTACGCGCAAGAACCCCCTATTGTACCAATAAGCTATGCAAATGACACCCCGCAGGGCAGTTACTCGCGTGGTTCACATGGCCATGATGGAGATGGCGGCACCGATCATGAAGATGAGGCTGTCATACAACTCCATGTAGAGGCGGCGAGAGAAGCTGCGGCATTGGATGGGGACCTTGGGTCAGAACTGCACATGGGATGCACGATGATGGCAAGCGTGATTGAGCGATTTTCAATAATCTCCTTGCCCGTTGATCGAATACCTGATTGGATGTATACGATCTTCTCGAGCCAAAACTGGATGCTCAAAGGCAGAACGTCGTTCCTGAAAAACAGTCTACAAATCTGTAGAACTCGTCTGCAATCTACCCTTGAAGTCGCCAGCTCTCAGAAAATCGGGATCTAAGACACAATACAGAACCTTACAATGCATTCCAAATTCCAGAAGCAAATGCGTCTAAAGGCCCCGCTAGATATTATCCAAGATGTCAAATTGTCAATCCCAAACCGAAGAGGTCTGCCTTGACTCCAACAATGACTTGATACAACATCTGCTTGGCCGCCTTTATAGCGCAGCTACAGTATCACTACCAGAATTTCCAGCCTTTCTTCTTCGCCTCTTCTTCCGCTTTAGCATCAGCCTCTTCCTTCGATCTTCTCCTCTCGTCCCTTTTCTTCTTAGCTTCAGCTTCTTTCTCGGCCTTCTTCCTGTCGATGATCTCGACGGCGCGTTTCATGTGGCTCTTCTCTAGCATCCTCCTGTACTGGCAAAATTCGTAGTTCGCGAGTGATGCGAAAATAAAAGTTCCAACAGCCCAGTTTGCGGCCTTTGGTATCGGTGCTGCATCCTCACAGATCAGCAACCATGAACGAGGCCACTCCATTGCATCTAACATGGAAACAACGGAAGCTCACCTCCCCATAAAGCCCTAATGCCACCCATCCCAAAAGCACCTCCAATGCCCATCAGGAGACTCTCTCGGGCGCACGGATACATATAAACCTGCTGTATATCTTCCCATCGTAGGGTTTTGAAGGCGTCCTTCAACTTCGGTGTTTCCTGGCTGCTGCCAGCAGTGTTCTGACCTGAGCCCTCTGGGAGTGCATTGGCACTTGGTGGAGGGCCGTGGAAGACTTCGTAGACTTTGGGAGGAGTTTCGGTAACATGTGAGGGTGGTGCAGTCTCGCCTGGCGGAGGACCGCGAGGTTGAGGTAGCGAGTTGGAATCCCGAGTATCGCCAGCCATCTTGCTATTGTAGTGATGGCTCAATTGGCAATCGGTGTTGAGGGGCAAGCTCGAGCGATGTCAATATCAACGTGCGCTAGCAGCTGTTGTCGTCATCCGTAGCTAACCGATTGCTCGTCAAGGGTGACCCCTGTCGTGGTTTAAGTGCTTTCAACACGCGACGCGACCCCCCGACGCGACTTGCAGCATCATCTTTCAGTCCTCGATCAAGACCCCTCCAAACTTGACTACAACCGGCCTTCCCCGCTGGCTTTTCCTGCAATTCTCAGTTCAAAATGCCAGGCCCTCGACTGCCAAAAAATGGATATCGAAAAGGAGGAAAGCAGGCTTACAATGGACCTCGAAAAGCAAGGACCTTTACCCCTTCAAATCGAAACGAGGCGACCTCCTTAGACGCGAAGCGTGAAGCTGTCAAACTCGCAGACTCGATAGATGAAGCGCAGGGCTTTGCGCGATACGATTCTGGGAAGAAGAAGGTTGGGTGGCTGGTCAATCTCAAGGCGACGAGAATAGAGGATGAGAAAGTGCCAGATGGAAGGGCTGGTTTGGATTGCTACTTCATTGAGGAAGACGGTGGCACATTCAAAGCGACACTGGAATACGATCCATACTTCCTGGTCGCGGTAAAGCGAGGGCATGAGCCAGAAGCCGAAGAATGGCTCAAGAGAGCGCCAGGAGGTGGTGTTGTCAAGAGTCTGCGGAAAGTCGACAAGGAGGACTTGAAGATGCCCAATCACTTGCTTGGGTATAGGAGGACGTTCTTCGAATTGAGATTCCATAATGTCAACGACTTGTTGGCAGCGAGGAGGGACATCATGCCCATTGCGGAGAAGAACAAGAAGAATATGAATGCGATGGATACTTATGCGGAGGTCGCTAGGTAAGTGTGATGTAGTTCTAGGGAGATGTGGAGGCTAATTGAGATAGTGCAAATGCTGGGTTCGACCTTTTTGACGAAGATGATGACAAACGACTTAATGTTTCTGTTGCCGATGCTAGTGATTATATTGTGGATATACGGGAATGGGACGTACCATATCACGTGCGAGTAATGATCGATATGGGTGAGTATTTCAACTAAGCTGCAAGATTGTCGGGGCTATGACTGATCAATCCAGATATACGGACAGGAAAATGGTATTCGGTAGAGGCGAAACACGGCACTACGACTTTCAAGTGTTTAGAAGAGCGACTGCAGCGTGCAGATCCTGTGATAATGGCCTATGATATCGAGACGACGAAGCTTCCCCTGAAGTTCCCAGATGCCGCGATAGACCAGATTATGATGATTTCATATATGATCGATGGCCAGGGTTTTCTGATCACAAACCGGGAAATTGTGTCTGAAGACATTGAGGACTTTGAATATACTCCAAAACCCGAGTACGATGGGCCTTTTATGATTTTCAACGAGCCAGATGAGAAAGCCGTTATAGAACGATTCTTCTTACATATCAAAGAAGCACGGCCAACTGTAATAGCAACCTACAACGGAGATTTCTTCGATTGGCCATTCGTAGATGCCCGAGCGAGTGTCAACGGTATTGACATGTACCAAGAAATTGGCTGGAGGAAAGGAACCGACGACCAATACTGTTGCGACTACAGCGCTCACATGGATTGTTTTCACTGGGTCAACCGAGACAGTTATTTACCTCAAGGAAGTCGTGGTCTGAAAGCTGTTACTACCGCAAAATTAGGATACGATCCTGATGAGCTGGACCCGGAACTCATGCTTCGGTATGCTAGCGAGAAGCCCCAAGTACTTTCAGAATACTCTGTCTCTGATGCTGTGGCGACTTACTATCTCTACATGAAATATGTTCATCCTTTCATTTTCTCGCTATGCACCATTATTCCCCTCGGACCTGATGCTGTATTACGAAAAGGGACAGGTACTTTATGTGAGATGTTACTCATGGTTGAAGCCTATAAGAAAGAGATAGTCCTACCAAATAAGCACGTATCACCAAAGGAATCATTCTGGGATGGTCATCTGCTGGAATCAGAAACCTACGTGGGAGGTCACGTCGAAAGTATAGAAGCTGGAGTCTTCCGCGCGGATATCCCAGTCAACTTTGCAGTAGACACTACCGCAATTGACGAACTCCTCGAGGATCTCGATGCCGCTCTGAAATTTAGCATCACGGTCGAAGAGAAGAAATCTCTGGACGATGTCACTAATTACGACGAAGTGAAGCAACAGATCGCCGACCGATTGAATAGCCTTAAGAAGACGGCGAACCGAAGCGAACGACCGTTGATCTATCATTTGGACGTTGCGTCTATGTACCCTAACATTATGACGACAAATCGTCTCCAGCCAGATTCTATGATTGAAGAAGCAGATTGCGCTGCGTGCGATTTCAACCGTCCTGGGAAGACTTGCGATAGACGAATGCCATGGGCGTGGAGAGCAGAATATCTTCCAGCGAAACGCGATGAATATCTCATGATCCGACACGCTCTTGAGAATGAGAAATTCCCTGGGAAATGGGCGAACAGCTTACCCCGAACCTTCCAAGAACTTTCGGCAGACGAACAAGCCAATTTGATTCGCAAACGGCTCCAACTCTACAGCCAAAAGATTTATCACAAGATTCACGACTCGAAGACGGTTGAGAGAGAAGCCATCATTTGCCAACGAGAAAATCCGTTCTATATTGACACGGTTAGGGACTTCCGAGATCGACGATACGACTACAAGGGAAAACAAAAAGTCTGGAAAGGCAAGACTGACGAACTCAAGGCAGCTGGTGCGACTGCTACGGAGGTTGATAATGCCAAAAAGATGATTGTGCTTTTCGACTCGTTGCAGTTGGCTCATAAAGTCATTCTAAATTCGTTCTACGGCTATGTTATGAGAAAGGGTTCTCGTTGGTACTCCATGGAAATGGCAGGTGTGACCTGTTTGACAGGAGCACATATCATCCAGATGGCGCGACAACTTGTCGAACGGATCGGTCGACCACTGGAACTCGACACTGACGGTATCTGGTGTATGCTGCCGGCAACTTTCCCAGAAAATTACGCATTCAAGCTCAAGAACGGGAAAAAGATGACGATCTCATATCCTTGTGTTATGTTGAATCATCTCGTGCACGACAAATTTACAAACCATCAGTACCAGACTTTGACAGACAAAAAGACCTTCAAGTATGAGACTCATAGCGACAATTCCATCTTCTTCGAAGTCGATGGCCCATATCGAGCTATGATCTTGCCCACTTCCAAAGAGGAAGACAAGAACTTGAAGAAACGTTATGCTGTGTTCAACGACGATGGCAGTCTCGCGGAACTCAAGGGATTTGAAGTTAAGCGAAGAGGAGAACTCAAGCTTATTAAGATTTTCCAGCAGCAATTATTCAAATTCTTTTTGGAAGGCGCAACCTTGGCAGACACATATGGATCAGTTGCCAAAGTCGCTAATCAATGGCTTGATGTTTTGCATTCCAAGGGAGCAACACTTGCCGACGAAGAACTCATCGATCTGATTTGCGAGAACAGAAGCATGTCCAAGTCTTTGGAGGAATATGGGACGCAAAAGTCAACTTCCATCACAACCGCGAAGCGTCTTGCAGACTTCCTCGGTGAGCAGATGGTGAAAGACAAGGGTCTGAACTGCAAATACATCATCTGCTCGAGACCTAAGAATGCCCCCGTCACAGAGCGAGCCATCCCAGTTGCAATTTTCTCCGCTGAAACAGCCATAAAAAGGCATTTTTTGAAAAAGTGGCTGAAGGAAGACCCATCGGAGATGGACCCGAGGGCCTTACTTGACTGGGACTATTACCTCGAACGTCTAGGCTCAGTCATCCAAAAGCTCATCACAATTCCGGCTGCCTTACAGAAAGTCCGCAATCCAGTGCCTAGAGTTGCCCATCCTGAGTGGTTGCAACGAAGGATCAACATCAAGGACGACAAAATGAAGCAAAAAAAGATGACGGACTTGTTCAAAACGGCGCCACTTGAAGAACTTGTCAATCTCCGAGATCCACGAATGGGCGACATCGAGGACTTTGGCACAAAACTTCTCAAACCCAAAGCTATTGGCACTGCGCTGACACAAGCATCGCAAATCATTCATAAATCACAGAAGAGGAAGTCGCCTGAGCCTGCCGTACCAGTATCCGTCAATCCTTACGCTGCACTTCCAGAAAAGGTGCCAGATCCAACTAAGGATTACGTTGGGTTTCTGGGGTATCAAAAGCAGAAATGGAAAATTCAGAGGCAAGCACGAATAAGACGAAGACATCTGTTCGGAGAGACCAGAGCAAGTGCACAGAACGACATTGGTGCCACGTTCCGAAATCAAGCAGAGTTGACATACAAAACTACTTGGCAAGTGTTGCAACTACAACCAACCCAGAGTCCTGGCGTTGTCATAGCTTTTGTCCTCATTGACTCAAAAGTCCACAGCCTGAAGATCAATGTTCCAAGGCAGATATTCCTCAATCTGAAAGGGAGCGAATTGCCTGATATCGAAGTTAATGGATGTGAGGCTGAAAAGGTCAATCATACTTTGCCAAATGGTCATCCTTCGGTGCATCTGTTCAAGCTCACAATGGCCGAGGATGTATATGTTAATGATGCGCCTAAGTTGTCACTCATGTTCAATCACCCCAGCGTAGAGGGCGTTTACGAGAAACAGGTTCCACTCAACGTACGAGCAGTGCTTCAGCTAGGAAGTCTCTGTACTTTTGATGAAACTCAACCTGGTGTCCTTGGTAAAGGTCTTGAGTCCGGATTCGACTTGTCAGGCTTGAAGCAAGCAACCGCGAAACAACCTTATCTGTCAAACTCATCGTTGTCGTATCTCTACCTTTACCATGTCGTTGCTGGCGACCGTCAGGTTTTCGCGCTCTTCTCCACAGCGAAGGACCAGGCTCATATCATCACTCTTCAAAAGTCGAAAGATTCGGCTCAAGACTTGCCAAATGTTGCGAAGATATATACCGACTTGCTAGCGAAAAGGGAGAAAGAAACTAATGGAGAACCGTGGCAGAATTGCTTCGACTATCAGGAGAAGCTTCAATTTCACACAAAGCAAGTTACTACCAGGCGGAAAGCTCTTCTGGAAGTTGGTGACCTGGTCAAGAAGATGCGAAATGATGAATCTAAGCCACTAATGCTTGTGATTCAGTCGCCACAGAGACGGATGCTTATACACGATATCCCGATGTTGCGAGAGCTACCGGTTCTGCCACTCAAGTACGAGATTGCTGATAGCAATATGCCGCCTATTGGCTGGCAATCATTTGTGGCGAAGCGACTTGTCAACAACTACCTTAGTCTTGGTGCCTGGGTCCTTCATTTAACAGAATTAGCAAGATATGGCGACATTCCGCTCTGCAATCTTGAAAGGGACGATCCTCGCTTCTTGATCGACATCGCATACGCAAGGAGACTCCAGAAGAACAACGTTGTGCTTTGGTGGTCTGGTGGCCCACGACCAGACCACGCCGGGTACGAGCAAGATGATGTATTAGGTCCGCTAGACACTGTCCAGATGCCATCTGTCAACAACCCTGGCACATATTCATCCGTTTGCATTGAGCTCGATGTCCGAAATCTTGCCATCAACACAATTCTGACCTCTTCCCTGATCAATGAGCTTGAGGGAAGTGATTCGGTCTCATTTAATCCAGCAGCACCATCTAATGATGGAGCGGGTGACGGGACGAATGTTCTTTACGCGGACAACGCATTTGCAACTGCAGGCGTAACAGTTCTCCGCGAAATGGTCAAGGCTTGGTGGACTGAAGCATGTAAAGGAAGCAGCATGGCCGACATCATGGTTCAGCATCTCGTTCGCTGGGTCGAGAACCCGGATTCGTTCTTGTACGATCGCTCACTACATTATTATGTGCAGATGATGTCGCGTAAAGCATTCCAACAGCTGATGACTGACTTCCGGAGAGTCGGCTCGCACGTTGTGTTCGCCAGTTCAAATCGACTTCTGCTTCAGACAACCAAGGCGGAAGTGGGCAATGCTTATGCTTACAGCCAGTACATCCTCAAGTCCATCAAGGCTAAACCGCTCTTTCATTTTCTCGACCTGGAGATCAAGGAGTACTGGGATTACTTGGTCTGGTATGATGAGTTCAACTATGGAGGCAAAGCGTGTCAAGAGGTTGTTGAAGCAGAGAACCAGACTCTTGAATGTGTGATGCATTGGCAATTGAATAAATTCTTGCCAACTTCGTTGCAACCTATTTTCCACGATTGGGTTGTTGAGTTCATCGAGGTCATGCATAAGCTCAAGAGGCCGCGTACGGTGGTCGATGGTGTAGAATCAACGCCCCGACCAACTCAACTGCCTGTCCGGATGCTGAGTGATGATAAGGAAGATAAGATCATCCTTGGGAAGGAATTCGAGAAGCCACTGAAGCGCCAGATTGCTGGTCTGATTCGACGTCAAAAGGAGGAAATGTTACACCCTGAGCTTGCATCGGATTATGTGTTCCCGGTTCTACCTGGCTCGCATCTCAAGTTCGGCAGTCCAATTCTTCAACTTGTCAAGTCTCTCATGCAGGTTCTGTCTCTTGACAAGAACATCACGCTGGAGGCCAGACTTCTTCGCAAGGAGCTTCTTGCCCTCTTTGAAGTTCGAGAGTTCAGCAACGAAGCCCGGTTTGAGAATCCCTCCGAGAGTCTCCGAATGCAACAAGTCATCTGCGAGAACTGTACTTTGGCCCGAGACATGGATTTCTGTCGGGATGAAGATCTCATACCAGACGCCGCCGGGCAAGATGCCAGCGCGCGGCCATGGAAGTGTGGTTTCTGTGATGGCGAGTACAACCGTCTCGATATTGAGGAAAGGCTAATTTCCTCGGTCGAGAGCTTGGTCATGGAGTGGAGCACTCAGGATCTGAAATGTGTAAAGTGCAAAGCCATTCGGGTGAACGATTTTATGGAGCATTGTGCCTGTAGTGGAGAATGGGGTGGAAGTCTGAAAAGAGAAGACATTGTAAGGAGGTTGAGTGTGTATAGGGGAGTGGCCAAATTTTATGGGTTGCGAATGTTAGATGCTGTTGTTGAGGATGTTTGGGCAGGCCTATGAGGGGTCTAGACGAGGATCATGGTTAGAGCCGGGACTTTGGGCATTGCAGATGGACATTGCAGTTGAGCATTGCAGACGGCGTTCTGTAGTCATTTCATTGCAGGATTCTGATTTCGATTGAGTGTTCTGGTGTACATAAGGTCCGATTCTGCAGGAAAGGTTAGATACAACGAACATGATCAAAATATCTCTCAATCAGATTCATACCCAGATTGAATTTTGTCCTAGCTTGAATTTCATCCCTGGGCTTAATCATACGAGTGTTCAATATGTTAGGTCTTGAAAGCATGAAAACTAGAAGATTGTTTGGTTGAAGTGATGAAAATGGCACTTGGTTTCGATGGCTCTGACTGGCTGAGAGAAGGACTAAGTTGGGAGTAAGTTGGCTAACAAGAAAAAAGGTTGATAAAGTACGATTCTGACGTTTGAGTATGATGATGATGAGGGGGAGGAGAGGGGGGGAATGGGGGGAATAAAGAGAGGGAAAATCATATTACTTTTCGAATCTACTTCGCATCGAGATTTGAGAAAGATCTAGAAGCGCTAAATGTCAGTCACATGATGTACGGTGATCGGCAGGGCACATATGGCAGTTCGCGACGCGAAATCTTTCTCGCTAGAATTATTAATGGCAGCAACCTGATGTGACCAGGTTTTGGAAACTCCAACGACCATCTTCCTAACTATCTGCAATCTAGTCGCAAAACACTACTTGCCTCTGCGAACCAGCACATATTGTCAAGAGCATTTCAATAAACTTGCGAAGATGTCTTTCGGTGGCCAGACGCCGACTATTATTGTGTTGAAAGAGGGTAGGTAGTCAACAGCTTGGTAATTTTGTGGTTGCGATGCTAATATCTTTGATTTGTAGGCACAGACTCATCGCAAGGAAAGGGACAGATTGTATCAAACATAAATGCGTGTTTAGCGGTGCAGGCAACGATTAGGAGTACCTTGGGTCCATATGGTGGGGATTTACTTCTGGTGGACGAGAATGGCAGACAAACGATCACAAATGATGGCGCGACTGTCATGAAGGTAAGAAGGCTGCCCCAGGTTTCTAAAGCGTTGGAAGCTAATGAAGACTAGCTTCTCGATATCGTACATCCCGCAGCCCGAATCCTAACAGACATCGCGAGATCTCAAGACGCAGAAGTCGGAGATGGCACAACTTCAGTGGTTGTCCTTGCAGGAGAGATTCTCCATGAGATCAAGGAACATGTAGAACAGGGCGTTAGTTCGCAGACTATTATTAAAGGTCTACGGAGAGCTTCGACTATGGCTGTCAATAAGGTGAAGGAGATCGCTGTCAACACAAGTGAAGGAAACAAGAGAGAGACCTTGAGCAAGCTAGCTGGTACAGCAATGAGCAGCAAGTTGATCAAAAGAAATACGTCATTCTTCACAAAGAGTATGTTCAAGCTTCACTTATGGAGCTTCCTGGCTAACCATGTTTGTTAGTGGTGGTTGATGCTGTTCTCTCCCTTGACCAAGACGACCTCAATGAGAAGCTTATTGGCGTCAAGAAGATTCCAGGTGGCTCCCTTACCGACTCGCTGTTTGTCAACGGTGTCGCATTTAAGAAGACCTTTTCATATGCTGGGTTCGAGCAACAACCAAAGAGCTTCACGAACCCCAAGATCGTCTGCCTTAACGTCGAGCTCGAGCTCAAATCCGAGAAAGACAATGCAGAGGTCCGAGTCGAGCAAGTTTCAGAGTACCAGGCTATTGTCGATGCAGAATGGCAAATTATCTACAACAAGATGGAGGCACTTTACAAGACTGGCGCGAAGGTTGTTTTGTCAAAACTGCCAATCGGAGACTTGGCAACACAATACTTTGCAGACCGCGATATTTTCTGCGCAGGACGAGTCTCAGGCGATGATCTAGAGCGTGTCATTCAAGCAACAGGAGGTTCGATCCAATCTACATGCTCCGACATTCATCCTGACCATCTCGGAACATGCGGCAGCTTCGATGAACGACAAATTGGTGGTGAGCGATTCAACTTCTTCGAGGATTGCCCGGCAGCAAAGACATGCACACTCATGCTCCGTGGAGGTGCCGAACAATTCATTGCAGAGGTAGAGCGATCTCTGCATGATGCTATCATGATTGTCAAGCGCGCTATCAAGAACAACACCATTGTCGCTGGCGGTGGAGCATGCGAAATGGAAGTCTCAGCATACCTGCATAGATACGCCGACAAGAATGTACCTCACAAACAGCAAGCAATCATCAAATCGTTTGCCAAGGCATTAGAAGTCATCCCCCGTCAGCTTTGCGACAATGCTGGATTCGATGCTACTGATATTCTTAACAAGCTTCGCGTGGAACACCGCAAGGGCAATGTCTGGGCAGGTGTTGACTTCGTAAATGAGGGTGTCAGAGACAATCTCGAGGCATTTGTTTGGGAACCAGCGCTTGTGAAGGTTAATGCTATGCAGGCCGCCACCGAGGCCGCATGTTTGATCCTGAGTGTTGATGAGACTATCCGAAATGAAGAGAGCGCAGCGCCCCAGGCTCCTCAGAGAGGTTTGCCGCCAGGAGCAGCACAGAGAGCGCTGAGAGGTCGAGGACGGGGAATGCCTAGACGGTGAACGGGATAATGATCAGGAAATAGATCTTTGATGGTACGGCGTAATAGAGGCAGTAACAGCCAAAAGAGTGCGTTATCATTGTAGTATTGTATGGTATGTATGATATTATACATGGAGATGAGATGAATGTCACTACGAATACCAATCATTCGATGTCTTCACATACTCTGTTGCTGATTTTGTTAGCAAGAAGTTCGCCGCTCACTCGCCGCCTTTTATTAGTATACCTCGGGCTACTGCTAATGGTTGCAAAGTAAAGCATTAATACGGAGATGCAAGGATATCGAGGCTCTATTGTGATTGGAAGCGGCCCTTCAATATCTCAATCAAATCGCGAGAAGTTTGAATAAATAGCCTCCACTTTGTTGCACATCGCAAGACCTCGCTCGTTTCGGCCAATTGTCCCCCCCCTTAAAGCTCCCAACACCAAATGCCATGCTCAATTCTATGGACAGCTTCTTCTGCCCGCCTTGCTGCTTTGCAGATCTCTCCTTGATAAGTCGTCGTCGGATGATGCTAGGGACCTGGGTCTACTATTCAAGCACTGAGTTTCTGGGAGCTCAAAGCGAATGGCTCCTGCGGCCGGTCGTTGGGCATGGGGTGTTCTCATTTGGTTGCTCTACTTCGTACATCTGAAGAAGATGACTTGCTCTTCCCCAGATGGACGAGCCACCCAGGAGAGGTATATTTATAGCCATGTACTCCGTGTCGGTACAGTATGTTCCACCGTTCGTTCAGCTTCGCCGGAGACGTCTTCTCCTGGGTGAAACTTCGCTCTGGGTGGCCGTGTCGGAAGCAATATCTATCATGAGACTTTCAATCATCGGTCAGAACAGCCACAGCACACGCACGTCGAATCCCTCCCGCTATCAATTTAATTCCAGCGTCGTCGCCTCTTCCACATTCTGGAATATCCCTTCCTCACGAATCCTGATTGTGTTTAAAGCGGGACAGCTTCGTAGATCGACATCCCGTGCAGCTCCATGTATGAGGATCTCCCAATGTCTCACCCAGCAACCAACCACTCCTTTTCTAGCGGACGTGGCGTCGAAAGATCACGATGCAATGACAACACAATAGAGAACATCGGTCACAAACGATAAAGGGTCGAGTAGCACCGCAGACTTGGCGCTTTTGCTCCGTGCGAACAACTCCTTCCCACCACTTTCTATTCTGACATGGAGATTCCTCCTTTACTTCCTCATGACTATGCCAATTGAAGCCGGTGATTCGAGATGAATCCTTCAAACCTCTCACCCAATGCCACTTGGCGACAGAGCTCCCATGATCGGCTTCGGGGCCAGAAACAGGACACCAATGGCTTTTCCTTGAAGAAATGGCAGAAGATACAAGAAACGGCAAACAAGCTCCGCAAGGACAGTCGCGATGAGATTCGAGCTAAGTCGCCGCAACTAGAGATTGAGTCTCGGCTGGAGTCCAGGGTGACTCGTCAAAGGATTCAAAATACTAGGAAGAAAATCGTTCTTTGCTTCGATGGAACAGGTGCGTGTTTTGCATTGATGTGTGCGTCAGTTGCTGATTTTTCCGTAGGGAATAAATTTCATGGAGACTCGAGCGATAGCAATATCCTGAAAATCTTCCGGATGCTCGACAGGTCTGGTGGTGCCCTTCATTACTACCAACCAGGTATCGGGACCTATGTCAACACATCGTCGCTCAGCTACACCGGATCCTGGGCAAGACTGAAGAACTGGTATGAGAAGACTAAGGATAGCGCCGTTGGCACGTCGTTCGACAAACACGTCGTTGGTGGGTACAAATTCTTGATGCAGTACTACTCGGAAGGCGATGACATCTACATGTTCGGATTCTCCCGAGGAAGCTACACAGCCCGATTTCTTGCTGAGATGCTCGATTGGATGGGCCTGGTCACTCATGGAAATGAGGAGATGGTACAATTTGCTTGGAGGACCTTTGCGAAATGGAAGTCCATTAACGGGGATGATGATGCTAGTATGAAGGCTAGGAAGAAAGCATATGAATTCATGGTCTCTTTTAGAGAGACATTCTCGAGGCCAGTGCGGAGAATTGTAGGTTCTTCTATTTTGCTTGCTAGAAGGGACTAACAGAATATATCAGCGGTATCTTGGACTCTTCGATACTGTCAATAGCGTACCTCGTTTCGAAACTGCAATGATGAGTCGGAAGCACATGCCTGTAGGTACTCTACTGTGACTTGCACTTGTCTGATACTAAGTGCTCGTAGTTCTCAGCCAAAAGTTCTGCCAAAATGATTTGTCACGCAGTGGCAATTGACGAAAGACGAGCCAAGTTCCGCTCAGACTTGATCTCGTGGGAAGGAAACCCCAAGAAACAAAACGATGTAGCATCAAGCATTCGGCCGCGAAGGCACTCGATGTGGTTCCACGAGACTAACAGATATAAGCCCAAGAAGAGAACACAAACCAATGGGCACAAACACAGCGATAGGAACTCGAGGCGTTACCGCGCCAATTTTCATTCGCGTAGTCGTTCACCTACAGGGAATTCTATTTGTTCCTCCGCTAACTCTGTCCACTTTGATGATGGGTTCGAGTCATCTGATGGTGATGAAGAAGATCAGGATATCCAAGAAGTTTGGTTCCCTGGCGGACATGCAGATATAGGAGGTGGTTGGGCACTAGACGAGGATGAAACACCTTTGAGCCATGTTCCGCTCGTGTGGATTGTGAGAGAGGCAAGGAAGAGCGGCCTAGACTTCGATGAGGAGAAGATGAAGTCTTTAGGCTGTTATAATGAAATCTCCGAACTAGGGCAAGACCTTCCAACGGTCGAGATTTCGGGAGAGAAGCACGGGGACGTCATTGAGGAGAAGCATGATCCTTTCAGGCATAAGCTTCATCAAGCGCATGCTGGAAAAATTCATGATTGCCTGGCGTACAATCAAGGTCTGACGAGGCTATCGGTCTTGAATTGGAAGATGATGGAGTGGATCCCTTTCCGCCGCATGGACTTGACAAATGATGGCAGTTGGAAGCCTGTCAGATGGTAAGTCAATTCGTGATTCTCCCGAACCATGTTGCTAAATGATCCAGGCCACTTCCGCGAGGAGAGGTAAGAGACATGCCAGACAAAGCAAAGGTACACAGCTCTGCGATCAAGCGCATGCAGAATGATGCCGCATATCGCCCAGGAAACTTAATTCTAGGTGGCGGTGGCGTGGGAGCGAAGAAAGCCCCCCCTGAGGCTGGCATTGGCGAGTGGGTTATTATTGCAGAAGAAGGGGATCATGTTGGCGAGTGCTTTGTGAGAAAGGAGAAAAAATGCCACCTGAAGTCTGACGAGTGATTAGGATGGGTATGTTATTGCATGTGTTTCCAGCCGAGTAGCAATGCGCTGTATGGGGGTTGAGGTTATTATTAGGCGTCTTATTGCTTCCAACTTTCCCCTGTATTATAACGGGAGAATCAATGAATTCAACCAGATTGAAACGACATGTCAACTTGACTACCGCAGAATGGCTGTCTCAACATCGGAAAGTACCAGTGTTGCCAACAGTCATGCCTGATATTGGGAGGAGGGCGATTGTGAGAGAGAAAGGTCAAAATTCAGGCGGAAGATGAAAGTTCAAGTGATAAAATGGACGAAACGCATGATATGGATGAATTTGATAACTGAAAAGTGTGCTCAACACACCTCAACTGAGAACTCACCACCCATCGAACAAAGTGAAATAACTCAAAGTTCTTGTGACCTATTCCGACACGGTCCGCGCCTCTTGACATGGCTTGGAGGCTTCAAACGAGGCGTATTCCTTTGGCTCCGGTGCAAAGCCTCGCGATGTGATTTGACCACATGCAGGAATTTTCACTCCTGGCGGTAAAGAGCAACCCATTGCCACAACCTGCGGGGCCACGTAGGGAGGCACGGAATCCTTGGATCTTTCTTCTTCTATTCGGAAATTACGCCTCATTGTTCTCTCGATATCTCGCTGGTAGATGTGTCTCTCGCACACCACTCTGAACGGTCCTGTGCTTGCCGTCATGAACGCCCATCTCTGATACGGATCTACACCGCATGTATCAAGTCCCTTGGTTCTCAACCTCCCGATACCGTGGATTTCAGCACCGCCATCGATCAGGACTATCAGAAGCTTGAGGTTGGGGAAGAAATGCCTCATGACATTGGAAGGCCGCTCCGCCGTGGTCAAGAAGACTTCTTGGTTGATTGCCACAGCTTGAATATTGTTGAAGCAATTGCGCATCTTGCTGTTCCGATTCTCGTGGTCGTAGTATCTGGATGTTTCTCTCACGTCAGGCTCAAACCATCGATGCCCAATCCATGTTCCGTAGATATCGACCCAGGTTCGCGCCTTGAGATGCAGGATGTCGTAGTCATATCGAATCCAAGCTGGATCGGGGCTATCCGTAGGCCCAATGGAGGAATTGGCGTTGCCTCGACTTGCTTCCAAGACCTCCTGCCGCGATTCAGAGCATGTCGAAAGAAGAGCTGGAAGGCTCTTTACACGATAGTGCCATCGATCTGGTTGCCCGATGTTCCTGCAAATCTCATCGTGCCAACTCGGTATCTTCTCCATTTCCACGATCCGCGGAACTGATATAGCGTGCGCCCATATTCGAACTCTAAGCTCCACAGGGAGCTTGGGGAAAAGAGCGAAAGACCCGTGCCCAGAAGATTCGGTTCGATATGAGGCGATGGAGGTATTGAAGAGGAAGTTGTTCACGGATTTATTGATGTGAAGTGGAGGCTCGTTGCTTGTCTCCCGCTCATCCATAGCTCAGGAGAGCTTCGGCTAAGCACCGGCAAAACTCTTTTCCGTAGTTATCGGCGCTTCGAACACCGATAAGGTTGTCTCGGTTGTCCAAGGTGTTATACGTATAATACGAAGCAGCGTAATATAATCAATATTAGCCGACGCTTGAGGACATCCTTGAACAACAAACGACAACAACAACGGCAACGGCAACGGCAACGACAGTGATCCAGGTGTTCTACCAACTTCCACCTTCCCACCAAACTGAGTCGGATCTCAGTGCTCTCTTATAGACGCCCCCAAGAAAGCCTTCTCTCGTACACTACCGTAAATACTCTGGTACTCGGTCAGTCGAAGCGGAATGGCAAGACACCTCTTCCAGGGGGTCCGCATTGCATCACCACCTTGCAACACGGCCGCGGCCGCTGCAGAGAGCTGACATTTGCCTAAAATAAGAATACTAGAACTGTGCCGTGATTAGACATGGGGAGCTGTGCAGCGTCATACTTAAAAGAAGAGGGGATGGTGCATTCCTCCGTGACAGATCTGGCAGCTCCTACGAGCAGAACAAAAACAGCACGAGGAACAGGAATGTTTCAGGCAAGCCTCAATTGCTTGAACTGTACGACCAGCTGGTGGAGGAACGATAAGAGGCAGCTTTTCTCAGTATGAAGACGATTTGACATACTCCATCCCAATATATGGACCACTTGGCTGGCGGCTCGGCCCATCGATACATGCAGGAAGCACATGCATATCACCTCCAGGGTTTTATAATTGGTTCTCGTAAGCACATATCTACTTTGCTGAAGGATCTTCCGATCTTCATGTGGTCATTGGACTAAGTACCTCAAGAGTCCCATGCACCTAGAGCTACTCCCCAAGCTCGCTACTCCCCAAACTCCATATAATGTGCGCCACAATACAGTAATCCCTCAAAAAATATCTCGTTGACCGCGGCTAGTAGGCGAGGTTCATCACACGCACTATCTGCACACTTCCAAGATGCGCGAGCCGAATGAACAGGCATATTACTGTACGTGCCTACATGGCACTCTAGCACGTGTTGTTTCATCTTCCTCCTATGTGTACCTTGACACGTCCCGGTCGAGTGCCTTCAAGAATGGTCTTCTGGGGCGAATAAACCCACTTCCGGATCTAGTTGCCAACCTTAGGACGTTTTTCGCATCTATCCCCAACTCCTCGCAGTCTTCCTCGCAAGCTTCACGCGGATAGGAAGCCCGCCGTAGAAGTTGTCCTTTCTTAGAATAGCCTTTCCAGGCTCTCGCTGAACGCTCTTCCGCCAACAGCGCGAGTAGCAAGAGCTGACGATCGGTCAAAAGGAGTTCAGTTCCTCCTACTGCGAGCTTCAATCCTTCTTCCTGATACTTGAGCTTGTCGATACGAGGTTGCTTGCGCGGTCCTTTGCGATTGTCAATGTCATCTGGTGGGCCTGGGGGTAGCTTTTGGGGTACTATAAGCAGTACTTAGTCTCCGAAACTCTGGCCTCAGTGTTTCTGGCTCCCCCTCAGATGCCCCTCTGTTGCATGACTGTGCATAGTCAAATTAGTGGCATGGTTCTGTTCGAGGAAAGCAGCTCAAGGCGGATGCTAAACTGCCGATTCTCGTATAGATGAGCTTGCTTTGTTGATGCTCTCGGAAATTCTCGGGTATATTGCGCACATATTAGGTCACTACCGCCGCTAAACAGCATCATGCTGGTGCCGGATTTCTATATGTGCTTATATCTATTTTGATTATGCATAAACCATGGGCGTCATTGGGCGATAATTACCCTTACCCAGGGACGAGGGACCCCAACTATGAACTCTCTCCTTATTCCTTCTTCTTTGCAGCAGCTTTCGCCTTCGCTGCCCTCCCCCTATTGCTCTAAATCATGACGACACTTAAGAACGATCCTACAATAGCGGAGCCCAAAAGAATAGGTATGACGGGAATGCGGATTACCCAGACCCGAGGAGGAAAGTCATTTTGTAGGGGAGGGCCCGAATCGATAAATGGCTAGGTATTGAGTTAGTATATACTTGAGCACGAAAAGATTATTAGATGGATACAGTACTATTAAGAGCGCCTAGGTACTATAATAGAGGAACACGACCGACATAGTGACGGGCACCCCAAGGCTAACTAGTTTATAGAGCTACGTCCTTGTCAGAATTTAGGTTGTCGAGTAATGTTTTAAGATACGTACTATTATTGCAATTGAAGAGTAATAAGTGAGAAGTATCGATTCCAAATGGCTGACACTTTGAGAGAGAATTCGGTGTTGTGTTAGAGCAGTTGGTGTCGTGAAAGATCTAGCCCTACGCGGTACTTTCTTGTTTGGTTTTCGTCTAATTGGACCTGAAAATAAGCGTATTAGCAAAGGGGCCGTAGTTTCTCAGGTCTGTCAACCCACCAAAGATTTGATTGTCGGATTCCTCCTGATTCTGGTTCACCTGGTTTATTATTAGCAAGCGAGCTCTCCGTGCCGCTTGATTGTGATCTAAGCTTCCAAGCCATGATGGTGGTGGTGGAAGGTGAAGATAAGCGAGCAGAACAGAACATCTCCTTCCTGATTCACGCTTTCAAGCGGTGTTCATCAATGAAGATAATGATAAGCTAGACAAACTTCTCCCCATGCGTAAATCAACCGTTTACCGGGGTCCATAAATGAAGGTGACGCTAGGCGGGATGAACTGTTCCTCATCCGACGTTCAAGCGTTCTAGCGAGGCTGCTGGTGTAACCCGAAGCGAGACCCTAGGCGGGCCAATGAGACAACGAGGAACGGTTCATTGACAATGGTTCCACTGCTCTGTTTAAACCCCCCTCGCTGTGTATTTCGAGGAGTGCTCTACTAGGATACAACGAAAATAATCGAGAACGAGGGTTGTGATGGGATGATGAAATGGACACATACCTTGTAACTTGGATAGATTCGGTGGCCAGGTGATGCGAAAATAGTCTCTGAAATTCGTCTTGAAAACCCCAGGGTAGTCGATACAAAGGAGGATGGGGCTGAAAATGTGGCGAGCTGAAAATCATTGAAGTGGTTGACTGCATCCACATCGGACTGGTTGTTTGGATTCTTGGGAACCCTAAAGTTGTCGTTGAGCTTGAGGCCCATCTTTCCAGTGCCTTTGATCGCATCTTTGTAGAAGTGGCAAACTTGAGGATGGGACTTGATTACATTGTCGAATGAAGCGCCATCGTGTCACCAAAAAGGAGTTCATTGAAACTGCAACTAGGATTAGTGATGACGATACCCAGGGGATAAAGAACGAGAGTAAGACTTACGCGAACCATATCGGAACCCTGTCGGCATAATAAGTGGGCACAAACATGTTAAATTTGACGAAAGCATCAACAAAAGTTTCATTCGAATGCCCACCCAACGAGAGGGTGCGTATCAAAGTGCGTGGTGGTAACAGCAAGAAGCATGCCCTTTTCAAGCGCAAGTTCAATCAAGTCATCATAGTGAGTAAAGGCCTCATTGTTGACTGGTGTTCCAGGGATACCAAAAGATAGGATTCTCGACTAAGAAACCAAGAAGCTGTAATATTTGATGCCCATACAGGCAAGACGTTCGATGTTTTGCTTGTATAGATAGTAATTCTCATTGGCAACATAATTTTTGTCAGTACGACTGGGTTGCATAACTTCCAGAACGGAAGGGGTTCTGCCTTCCATTGCAACAGCACCTTCAATTTGACCTGTTAAGCCTGCCACTCCAAACATGAAGCACTCGGGGAAAGTGTGGCAGTTTGGAGATCCAGCAGGGCCGCCTAGACTGAAATAGTCTGCTAGTATGTGGCGAAAGAACTAGGTCTGAAGTTATGATTGAAGTTGGTGAGACGGTTTTCGTGAACAGAGACGTCTCTGTGAAGTTCGCAGGACTCGCCGAAACACATATTGCGGTCCACGCAGCACTTCCATAAGGATAGGATGCTCTATTGGCTTGCGCCAAACTATTGACGACGCGTTACAAGTTCTAAGACGAAGAAAGCCGTGACAAGTGCAAAATTTGTCAGCGAGAAGCTGCCGGAGGATCAATCAAATTCCGTGCACTGAGCTAACTTAGCATGGAATCTTGGGATTAGGATTTCGATCTGTCGATCTCACTTACAAATCTCATTCCCCATACACTACAAAAGGACAGACCTTGATCGTACCTAAAACCCTTTCCAAGGGACGGCGAGAAGAGGAAGGCTATATGTTGCAAAGGTGCTAGGTTCAATCAGAGAATAAGGTTCTTGTAACAATTTAAATTTTCTGTACTTGACTTGTTTTCTTGCTCGGCAAGCCTAAAACAATGGCAAGTTCAAAAGAGAGTTGTTGATAGCTGCTACAACTAGAATCGAAGCGAGGCCTACCATAAATATAGACGCATGTTTGCAGATTCTATTGGCCATTAAAACAAAACAATTTCCATTGACCGTTCCTCGGCCCTTGGCAAAGGAGCTGTAAGTAGCAGTGGAAGAAAGTACCGCTATAAAGTCCCATTCACAATTGCAACCATGTTGGTGTTGCGGAGACTCTATGTGGAGGAAAGGTAGGGGAGGGATGAAAGTGTCGGCGTACGCGAGAAATCTGACCGAAAGTAGGCGCTAGACTGATCACCGTAGACTTGCCGACCAACGAATTTCTCGCTCGGGGGATTGTCCCGCCTGTTCAAGTGATACAAGAGGCTTGACAATTAAGCTTGTTGTCTAAGAAAGGAGTAGTGTAAAGGTTTGTCCTAAGACCCACTCCTCAGTCGAAATCCAGTAGGCCCACTTTGATACAAAGTCGGCAAAAGTGGACGACTGCCGAGATAGATCAGAAGAACTAATACCTATAATAGAATCAGCATTTGTATCTTTGATAGGGATAATTCCTTAGATACCACGAACACAACGTCACAAAGTCAAAGATTGTGCTGAAATTTGCGGACGAAATGAAACTAGGTAAATGGAAGAGTTGAGGCCCAAGTATCGAGGTGCGCATACCAGTACACATATACGGATATGCTAAGCGAAAACGGGATAGCACGACGAGAGAGGTAAGACAGTGGTCCAACGAGTAGCACTATGGGAGAGGAAACAACTGATAGAAAAATATGACCATGGTGACATGACAAGGCCGATTCGGCGTGCATGAAAGCCCGCCCAGTTCCTCTCTTCGATTACTTGAGGCCGAAAGAAACTAAACTTGAGTCCCGTGGACTATCCTACGGACAACGTCCGACAGAAAAGTAATTGCCTCACGACTATAGAGTCCATGAGATTTCAGCTACCCATGTCCATATATTCTACACCCCATTCCATGCATACAAGTATTGTACAACAAGATCCCGCCCTATAACTCATCCTCAGCACCATTCTGCCCTCTCACATCATTTGTGGCTGGGATCTGCTCCTGTAAGGGTTGAGGCTCGGCGAACTTAGGTTGTGCTGCTATCGCTGTGGCTTCTGCATCGATTTGCGGTGCGCCTAAACCTGGTGGTGGGGACCAAGTGACTGTCCCTGTCCTGGCGGCCAAAAGACGTTTGCGCTGGCCCTCGGCGCCAGCTTGCCCGAGGACACCAGCAACTACTTGAACGGATCGTATACTATTATCTATGTTAAGATGGCATTCCGGGACAAGAGCTTGGAAGGAACAAACCTATCATCATTTGCTGGTATTGGGTAAGTGATCCAGGTTGGGTCTGCATCTGTGTCGATAATGCCGATAGTTGGGATGTTATTCAATCCGCATTCATGAAGCAAGATATAATTTTCCAATGGGTTTAAGCAAACCACCAAATCCGGCTTCAGAGCTGACCATTCCTCAATCTTCGCCTCATACCCCCTGGTGATTTCATTGTCATCTTTGTCCACAACTTTGATGTCGCATTTCGAGAGGATCTGGTCGCCATTCGTGATACTACCAGGTGTCCATCGCTCGAACAAGTGGCAGCCTTTCGCTAATTGCGCAGCTTTGACAACACAAGATGACTGCCCTGCTCGAGTTCCGACAAACAGAATAAGACCGCCATGATATGCAACACCCTCCACAACCTTCGCAGCTCTCCGTAGGTGTGCTGCTGTTTCTTCTAGAGATATGATGTGTACGCCTTGTCTTATGCCGTAAATGTAGCGTTGATTCCCCGGATTCCATAAACTCGTGCTGTGTCCCAAGTGGCTCTGGCTTGCCATCAACAGCTCCAAAGTGATATCTTCTGGCTTCGGTGGATTCTGAACCAGCGATTCAGGGTCGTAGTGCTTCTGTACAATTGATCCAAGCTTGTTAGTCCGCTTTTTGAGATGCTGCTTGTAAATGTGGTTCGCCTGGACCTTGTCGATACTCTGGCTAGGCTGGGAAGAAGGTGAACGATGATTGCCGGAATTGACATTGCTTATCTCGGGCGCCATTCCACCAGTCTCATCGAGATGATTCTCGATTGGGCGCTGCAAGGACTTGGTGTCGGAGGGCGAAGATTCGGTGGTAAGGGAGCGGAGGAAAGATTTTTGAATAGGAGCACAGAATGCCTTTCGGCCTATATCAATAGATTATTAGTAAGTGGCACGGTTCGCAGGAGCCTGACGATTACATACCATGCCGTATGACTACATTTCTTAATATCATTGTTGGTAGAATTTGGTGTGTCGTCCGATCGTCGCGTCAAGTTTTTTGGAACCGGCGTCGAATTCAGGCCAAGATTATATGCATCATGTGACCATTTCCCGAATGGCCTTCTCGAGCCATCCACTTGAGTCTTGAGGAGCAATTTACAAATTTGCGAACGCAATCAAAATATGACATAATAATTACCTGACGCGAGTACTATCCACATGTAATAAAGTCCATTATATCACGTTGCCGCGTCTATAAAAGTTGAAATGCTCGTAAGCACCCCTCGATGTACAGTACACTTTGATATACAATGAACTAGACTCTAACGCTCGAATACAGTCACGCTCCCTCAATTCCGGCTTGTGGCACGGGTCAAAGCAAAGACGCCGACAATAACCACGGCAAGAGTAACAATTGCTCCTGGCAATAACAATTCGTTAGGAACACCAGCAATGACAGGCTCTTCTGCGTGCCTTGAAGCGTTCTTTCGAGACCGAGATCTGACCTGGACCTCCTCTTCGCTCTCCTCGTCGTCCTCTGACACAACTGGCTTTCTCGCACGAATAGTTTGTGATGGTGGTGAAGTCGGCTCTTGACTCATCACAGGTTGAGGTTCAAGTGTAGCACTGATTGGAGGTTTTTCGGGGTCATGGACAAACAAATCCACTTTATCACGGCGCCCTTGTCTTGCTATCCACACAGCTTCCACAAGATCTTGATCTGTGGTGATCGACACGGTATCTCCATCGTCGTCTAAATAGCTTAGGGCAAATCCTGAGGTTCCCAGCTTTCCATCTTCGACCGATGCGGCTCCTCCAACAGCATCAACTTCAGAGCCTAACTTGGCCACCACGGCTGAAATGAGCTCAGCTAAGCCACGGCCACTAATGACTTGGAGTCTATGAACTCTTCCACTGGGTGCCTTGAATTTGAAGGGAAAAGCAACCTCCTCGGGAGGAAGATCGGCTTGTCTGCTCACAACAGAGTGCTGGGGGGAATCAACGCCAACATGAGATGCTGAGTCGCCAGGCGCAACACTAGCGTCGACAATTCTTTCGTGGCCCCGAGACAAATCTGGAGACATGAGAGATCTTCCTGCAGCAGTGTGAGCATGGTGATGGCTGCCGTCTCCAGACATAACCGACTCCGTTTCGTTGTCTAAAGACATCCAAAACTTGTTCCAGGCAGGCCCTTCACTATCACCTGTGGACATTGTGTTGATTTGCTCCAGTGTAGCGTAAGTTAGCTTGAGGACATCAACCATTCCTACAATCTCACCGCTTTCATTCATGACTGGAAGGTTGAGATAATGGCCATCTGTCATAATTAGATTAGTACTATCTTTGGCATGCATTGTGAGCGCACATACCATGCATCTTGCGAAGAGCTGCTTGGATGCTCATATCCATAGGAGCGAAATCTGGGTGTGGGGTCATAACTCGGACGACACTGCAATTGGCGGGATCCAGACCAGGAGCTATCACACGCAAGACAACATCTTTACTAGTAAATATACCAGTGATCGAGTCCTGATCCTGTACAAGAACAGCCGTAGTATGATTCTCCTTCATCTTCGCCGCAGCCTCTTTCACCGAGGTACGTACGCTGACTGTAACAGGTGGCCGTCCATCTAACACTGATTCCAGTGTAGGTCCGGACATCTTCGATCGCAGAGCCTCGACGTATTGAATGATTTGCTGCGGTTGACTTGAGCCCAGCTCGGACTGAACACCCTCCAAAGCATCGTACAGTTTCCTCGAGGAACTATAGGCACGTTCTAGTTTTTCCATAGCATCGTAAAAGCACTTCGTAATATCCAGGATGCCAGAAATATCTTGGTTCTCGTCCATGACCGGAAGATGGCGGAAGCCCTTGCGCACCATAAGATCCAATGCATCGGTAGCACTGGTATCTGTTCGTGCACAGAGGGGATTCTTGGTCATGATCTCAGATATCATAACATTGCTCGCCTTCACGCCAGCCCCAACTACCCTGAATGCCAAATCCTTCGCTGTGAATATTCCTGAAATTCGGTCGTCATCGTCTGTAACAAGAACGCAATCTTCTCTCTTCGCTGCCATCAATTGTGCCGCCTCGGCCACGGTCGTGTTTGGTTTTATTTGCAAGGCCTGGCTCGGGCGCAGAGCAAGAACGGTTCCTGGAGGTGCTTTTCGTGTTTGCCGCGCTCGACCGGTCGTATGCTTCTTCTTACTGAGATCGGTCTCAATCTTTCTTCGGATGGCCTATATAATTGATACTTAGCACAATTTCCCAGATCCCCTTGACCGCGGCTGATAAGACAATTGTCTTCTCGTACCTCATCTCTTTTGGATTGTTTCTGTCTACTTGCACTCAGGGTCGATCCTGCAGCTTCGCTTTGGGCTATTGAACTCCCATGTGTATGTGCGTCCAATGCCGGTCGAGGAATGTTCGATGCTGGACTGTTATTGAATGCGGGCATAGCCCCTCGACCCTGTCCGCGGTTGGGGGTACCTCTCATGGTGCCGGCGGTTGAAGCCATGATCACGGTCGTCAATATGCCACGTAATAAGACGAGTGGAGAGTTTGCAGGACTGTGTACTAAGCGCGGAATGTGAAAGGGTTGACCGAGTGGAACGACAGCGAGATGTTTTTTCTTGGATGCAGGGCAACTTCGTTGATACAGAAACAGAACACGTGCATATTATTCGGGTGGGCTGAGCCGAGCACCGACTTCGAAGCTCGAGAAGTCGAGGGAGAATTCGGCGAATCGGCGTTAAGAGCCTTATTCGGGATGGGCCGAGCGGCCCCGTTGCTGGGTAGTCGGTCGTTGCTATGCGGGATCGTCCAAGCCTCATGTTTACTTTTGCAGTTGGACAAAGCTATCTACAGACCATCCAGACCAAACCCCAGAACCACTATCTACCCACATACAAACAAACCACAAAACTACCACACATCAACCCTTCTCCTCTGGCCACAAAGACCATCATCTAGAAAAAATCGCTTTTTCTCCCGCAGGCCGGAGGACGGCCTTTACCAATACCCCAGAGGCTCGATTAGAGTCAACATCTGCTGAGAGGTCCTACGATCTCAATTTGCCCGGCCTAACGGCTTGCGCTGCGTGAGGTGAGCTTTTGATTTATTTTCTTCGTGTCATGTGGAAAGTTATGGAGAAGAGATTCAGTTGGATATGTGCACATGGATACGTTTAGAAGATGCACTGGGGTGTTTCTCGGGGAGTGGAAGCATTGCATCTCAAACTCGCTGTGCGCATTGCTAGAATTCAAGTACTGATTTCTGCCAGTCTCGGAACCAAGGTTTGCTTAATTGCAATACTTTCAACGACAACGACAATTTCCGAACTCTTCGAGCATTCAAAATGCTGTCCAATCCAACCAAGAACCTTCACAACCGACAACGACAACACCGACGACAAAACTCGACGCCAACGGCATTCGACCCAGTGAAGGCAAACACCCTGCCAAATATACAGAAACATGGCGCGCATCGACGTGGCATGAGTCTGGATCAACGACGACGACAAACACCCCCGCAGGATGTAACAGTAAGTATTACTAACCAAGGATATCAAACGACACAACCACAGCATATATTGCGAGAAACGCAGCAGCAGAGACTGGTACGCCCGGGCCAGCAATTTTCCCTCGACAATGACGAGAACTATCTCAGTTCACCGGCCGTCCCCCAACAAAGACAATCAGTTGATGGCGGAGATATTAATTATGGAGAGACCCAGCAATCTCAGTATAATTACTCCGCGCCTATCAATGGCTTGACTTATGTCAACATGAACAACAATTTCTCCGATACCAATGATTACGACCTATTTCCAATGGATGGTGCTTTGACTCCCTCGGCATTTTTAGATTTTTCCACAGAGTTCGACAATATCTCGAACGGCAACAGCGGAAGTAGGAGATCATCAAGCGGAAGGAGAATTAGTGGTGGTATATTAGGCAGAGTAGCTCAATTTGAGAGCCTCGCTTTGCAATCACCAGCAAGACCAATTACGCCTCCAAACCAGAATGTGTCAGGTAAGTCTAGATCTACTAAATTGAAGGATAATTATTTACTCTGAACTTAGGTTATTTTCCACCAACACCAATAGACACGCCCCATGAGAGAATGATCAAGCAGGAGCAGATGAATCAACGTTTCTTAGATTCTTACGATACCTCGATGGAAGAAACGATCAAGCCAAAGAGTAACCAAAGAGCTCGAGGCGTCTTCGAGGACATGAGAAGAGAGGCGGAGATGCACCAGATTCCCACTCCACCTCACGCGCCAATGATCCAGATGCCTACCCAACTCGATTCTGCTCCAATGCCAACTGGAAATTTTATGAATATGTCAACGCTCGACCAGGAGTTCCTGAAAAACGAGCAAGCGTACGATAATCAGCAGCAGTATTCCCCTATTGCAGCGGATCTCTCACCAGCTGTATCATACAATTCATCCCCAGAAATCTCAGAACGAACTTTGAAGATCACTCCTTTCGGGAACAATTCCTCCCTGGATGGACACTCAATGACGTATCCTGAACCTCAATCTGCGAGTACAGTGCCAGAATCACCATTCTCACGTTCCCCTCGTCGCTCAGAATCGGCCTGTGGAATCAACATCGACGAGACCATCACGGACACCGGCATCACAATTGATGACATTGCGACTTTTATTCAAGGACCAGACCTAGTTGATAGCAAGTGGATGTGTTTGTATCCGGAGTGTGGAAAACGATTCGGACGCAAAGAAAATATTAAATCACATGTTCAAACGCATCTTGGCGACAGACAATTCCAATGTCCTCACTGCAAGAAATGCTTCGTTCGGCAACACGATTTGAAACGTCACGCAAAAATCCATAGCGGAGTCAAACCTTATCCTTGTCAATGTGGAAACAGCTTCGCTCGACATGATGCCCTCACTCGACACAGACAACGAGGTATGTGCATTGGAGCTTTCGAAGGTGTTGTTAAAAAGACCGTCAAGCGAGGCCGTCCTCGGAAGAGCCGCCCTGATGATGAGCAACGGTTGAAAAAGGCATCCCGAACACGTAGCAAGAATAAGGCAATGTCATCGTCATCGTCGAGTTCCGGTAGATCCGACAGCACGAGCGCGAACTCCCCTCAGAGTGATATCGAACTTCTTGATAATGCTCTCTTTGGAGATAGCAGGACTCATTACCTGGAAAGCTCGCCTATGGAAGGAGACCATTTCAAGTTCACACCGCACCATTCTCGGGTACACGAGGAGTATGTCTCTCCCAATGCAACTCAAAATCCATCCTCTCCCCCAGCGCAAAGCAATTACTCCCAACACTCGCGTCACAACTCAATATCAGAACATCTCCCATCGTCTCCAAAGTCTCCAGCAATAAGTCAGCACAGCCAATACCAGTCACCTCCAGGCCTTTGCGAGTCGTCTTCCTCGCCGGCGCCGAGTCATTACTATGATCTAGAAGTGGCTTCCAATCATGGCGACACCATGAACTCACTCTCCCTATCCAACATTTCCGAACATGATGATGAGATGTTCCTCGAAGCTTTTGCGGCTGCAAATACGAACAATTTGAGTCAACTTGAGCGGAATCCGGATCTACTTCTGAGCAAATTCGATGACAGCTTTTCTGGCGAGAACAATGAAGACCTATTCAAGGTCGAGGCTGACACCTTTTTCGGCAGCCCTTGATTGTGGAAGATTGTCTCGTGCGGAACCCGTGGATATTAGGTGGAGCGAGTGGCGGAGAAGTCCTTGAAACTTGTATCAGTATGCGTATGTATTTCTTGGGCTGGATCCAATTTGGTGTTGAACATGGAGGGGGAGCGTCAGCTTTGGTGCATTGAAATGTTTTCCCTAGAAATTGTGACACGAATTCCCTTCCTTTGGCGTTTGTTTATATGGCTTTTTACTACAATCCTTTGGCTTGTGGCAGGCTTTGGAATCAGTTTTACGGATATGATAATGATGTGGGAGGGCTGGATATCTGGGGGTATCGAAATGGGAGGGGATTATTGCGCGGACTCCTTTAGGTAGATGCCATGCTGATTTGACTATATGAATAAGATGACGCTCTTTACCAGTACTTGATTGTCTCTTTGAGCTGCAATTTGTGATCGCAAGAGTTGTACGTAATGTGCATATATATGTTTTCATCGTGCGTGCTATCTATATAAGGAGGGGTGATCTCTCATCGTCACTATGTGTAAAGCACTAGCAAAAGAAAAATTGAACACCAAATAAAAGAAGGCTATAATACCACCAAGGAAAAGAGCAACAAACTCTTCGGCACTCCGCTAATCTTGTTAACTGGGGTTTCCTTGGATGGGTACAGTACTAGTCAACTAATTCGGATATTTATTAAGAAACGTGACAGCCAAAGCATAAAGTAAGTCTCACTTACAGTACTTACATCCAATTTACTTATTCCGTACTTGTAGTACTTCGTAATCTGGGATGTCCCAGATGTAGAAATGTGGCCGGTGGTCCATGCACGTTTAGGGGGGAAATACCTTCATTGTCCCAGCCAACATCACCATCACCACGAAGTGAATCATGGGCGATACGAACCCACGCATTTGAGTACCAACACTAGATGGCCGAGAGAAGTAGCTATTCTAGCGACTGTCTGGCGTTTGGCTGACTCTACACGCTAGTGGTGATGTATAAAGCAACGATGCCACTAGTCTGGCGAAGCTGCACAGCTCACTGATCAGCTGAATGCAATCAATCGAGGCAAGTCTGATCGAATCACTTCCAACTCGAACAAGAACTTGCATGTCTGGCCAACTTAGCCAGCGAATTGTCAACGAACACACTTCCAACTGAACCCCTTGTGTTCATTCTCATAATGCGCCTGTTAAAGTACAGCAAAGGCGGCGATTTCAATCTGGTCCAATTCCCTAGCGGCGACATTCCTCCGTATGCTATGCTTTCGCACTTATGGGGAATGGAAGAGGCCAATATGCAGGATCTCTCAGGCGATGATGGCAAGAAGAGGGAAGACTATCACAAAATACGCTTTTGCGAAGAGCAGGCTCTGCGTGACGGCTTGGAATACCTTTGGGTGGACTCATTTTGCCTCGACAGAATGAGTACAGAAGCGGTCAACTCCATGTTTCGTTGGTGTGCAGAGGCTACCAGATGCTATGTCTTCCTGTCCGATGTCTCAACATATCAATACGATGAGCATGCCGCTGATCAGGACGACGTCCTCTCCGCTTTTCGAAAGAGCAGATGGTTCACTCGTGGGTGGACGTTGCAAGAGCTTATAGCCCCACGTGATGTAGAATTCTACACAGCACAATGGATCAGCATTGGAACAAAGATGTCATTGGCGACCATCATATCAGAAATCACTGGCATTCCCAGGGAAGTCTTGACTCACTCGAAGCGGCACGATGAATATAGCGTCCCTGAACGGATGGCCTGGGCTTCCCACCGACGTACTACGAGGATCGAAGATAGAGCATATTGCTTGATGGGATTGTTCGGTGTGAACATGCCGCTGCTCTACGGAGAAGGGGAGAATGCGTCCCAGAGGCTTCAGAAGGAGATCATGAGCCTCACAAATCAGATCAGTGGCCTGCGGTTGCTGGTTGTGGATTCAAACCCACTCACAATCGAGACATTTGCTAGCAAGGACCAGCCGGAGTACGCAATACTTTCCCATACATGGGGCACGAATGAAGTGTCATTCCAAGATATCCTCCTAGGAAAGGCTCCCGATAGAAGAGGGGGGTATCAGAAGATTAAGAAATGCTGTGAGCAGGCAGCACGTGATGGTTTCAAGTACTTATGGGTTGATACTTGCTGCATCGATAAGAGCAGTAGTGCAGAGCTTCAGGAGGCGATTTGTTCCATGTACAAGTGGTATCAAAATGCACGGGTTTGCTATGCTTATCTGGAAGATTACGAGCCGGAAACCAGTCCACCATCACAGCTTTCCTCGTGCAAATGGTTCACCAGAGGATGGACTCTACGTAAGTACGGAGCAGAGTAAAGGGGAAAACATCATTAATTTTCTGACATCATGCACAGAGGAACTCCTCGCCCCTGCTTCGGTCAAGTTCTATGACTCGAAATGGATAAAGTTTGGGACGAAGACCAATCTTTGCCTGCAACTCGCCGACATAACTGGAATTGATCCACAGGTTCTTCGTGGGGGAGACCCAATGAGACAAGCAGTTGCAGAGAGGATGTCCTGGGCGTCTGGACGAACGACATCACGTATCGAAGACGCTGCATACTCTCTCATGGGCTTGTTCAATGTGTTTATGCCAATGCTTTATGGGGAGGGCGAAAGAGCATTCATGCGATTGCAAGAAGAAATCATGAAGCAATCCGAAGACTATACTCTTTTCGCTTGGAATTGTGCAGAGCCAGAAAGTCATCAACGTGGACTGTTTGCAAGGTCCCCTACCGAGTTTAAGGGCCATGTGCGCAGAGTGCAGGACATATCCTCTGGCAATCAACAATTCACTTCGCAATACAGAACTCCAGCAGAGCAGCTTCATAACCCTGCTACAATGACTAGTAGAGGAATGCTGATTGGTTTGCCGCTTTTGGAGAAAGATGCTATGAAGATGGGAACCTCGAAACAACATGGAGCTCAAGCTCGGATTCGCCGTATAGGAAGAGGCTTTGGACCTTTCCGCCGCTTCCAGAGCTCCAATGACGAACCGAAGTTGAAGCCCGGCACATACCTAGCTTTGATCTGCCGCATTGAATCCGGGGGTGGGAAGAAAGGGCAGATTCTTTGCATCTGGCTCCAAAAGCATCCGGAACATCCGCAGCGTGGCATCTTTACAAGGCTCTCGCCTAGTGATGTTATACTGCTTCCAGAGAAGCGTGCTAGCGACTTCAAATTGCATACTATATATATTGTACCCGATATTGTGAGTGATAGCAGTGCATTCCCCGAGGAGAGGAGGACGGGAAACAACTGGGTTTCACTTTTCACTTAGGTCTACCTACTTGAAGGCCTTGATGTCTGTGTGTCTACAGAGAGTGGCTGGGGGAAGGCAAGCCTTTCAGAGACTATCGAGACGACGCCCTTAATAAAGGCGTGGAGGATGCTCCTAGGACCGTTCCCGGAGAAGGAATCCGGCTGCCAGAGGAGTTTACAGTACAGTAACCTTATGGGACGTCCCTCGACTTCATCGTCATTGACTTCAAATGGAAGTCGTGGAAAGGGAGTGGTTCTACACAGGATTCACCTCCTTCCTCCCTATAGTCCGAAACTTCCCTCGACCTAGGCCGCCCACCATACAGTACAGTACTGTAGTCCTTTCACAATAGAGCCAAAAAATAATGAAAAATGAAAATAAAAATGAAACAAGCTCTTCATGATATCCATCTGACAAAAAAGAAACAAAATGCAAAATATGAACCATGAACGCCGCTGATCGGGTATATCATTTACAAGGGTTTACATCCTTCTGCTTGAATCATAATACTCCATGGTTGTTTTATCATTTGCGAAATTATACCTACTTAGTCGACGTCTGCGTAACAAAAGGGTCGCCATGAGGAGGGCCGGAGTTGAACAGTTGAACCGATGGCCATTTGGAACTTCCATCTTGGAGACTCGGAGAGAGACTGGAATCAAACATGCTACTTGCCACTACATCAACCCCTCTTTCTCATTGGCCAGTTTTACCGCTGTTGTGTTGTACTGTACTGTACAGAGTATAAAACTTCCCTACTCAAGAGTGGAAGAGGATCGCCAGCCGGTGCAAGGGGTGGGTAACATCCTCATGCATATGATTTATGCTGGGTATTCTTCTACATGAATGAATCGTTATGAAAAAGATGATCGAGAATGAGCCTTTCCTATGCCAACAACGGCGATGTATCAAAGAACCGTACGAGTCACCAAGAAGTGTGTCCAGAACAAGAGCGTTCACTTCCTAGATTTACCCTTGCCCTTTGATGGACCCATCGCAGCTTCTCTCCGCTTCGCCTCACGAGCATCAATCTCGACCTTCTTGTCCTTTTCTGCCGCCTCACGCTCTTCCTTCTCCGCAGCCTTGCGTGCAGCCTCCTGCTCTCGCTTTTCCCGAATCAACTTCAATCTCGCGAGATCTGCCTTAGCTTCGTCCGTCTTGCCAGCCTCATGTAGTTTTTGATATCTTTCTTTGGCTTGTTGTGCTTGTACTGCATCTCGCTCACGACGACTCAATTCTGCGACTGGCTTCTTGCCCTTGCCGCCAACACTCATCTCCTTGACTCCCTCCGCAGCTTCGTCCACGGTTGGAGGAGGGGCTTTAGCCTGATTGCGTGCGGCCTTTGAGTGGTTGGGGTTGGCTGGCATGTCGTCCTCTTCCTCGCTCTCCTCCTCTGAGCTAGATGGCATGTCGCCCGGTTGGGGAACACCCTTCTTCTTGGCTATCGCTGCCTCCTTCTTCTTCTTTGCCGCCAATCTGCGCTCCTCACGAGTCATCTCTGGTTTGTTGGATTCCTCTTCTGATGAAGATTCTTCTTCCGAACTATCCTCTTCTTCGGACGAGGAGGCATTGGGATCGTGTTCTTGGACTTCATTTCCGTCCTGGTCAAGGGGTCGGAGGTTCTTGCTGAAGTGTTTGCCGCCTGCGGAACGAGATGGATTAGCTCAGAAAACAACAAATGGCTGCATTCGTGAGGAAGATTCTAGATTCGATTCAAATGATAACTGACCTCCTCGTGTAAACTTCTTGAACTTGGCGCCACGACCGCGTCCGCCTCCACCTGGTGGTCCTCCTGGTGCCATAGTGTTCGTTTGTTGTTGGGAACTTTTTTGTAAATCGAAAATTTCCTATCAAATGTAGGGATTATAATGGTACAATGTTGATGGTGAGCGGGTTACGGAGATTGTGTATTTGATGAAACCAAGAGATAACGGCCTGGAGAGGTTTGTTCCCAGAAGGCAGAAGCTGTGTCCAGATTTCCTTTTGATTCACAGAAGGAGAGAACAAATACGAAGAAGTAAGGTGGAGGGGTAACTCACGACAACCCCGCTGACTTAATCTCGATCACTACTCTCAATAGGGTTAGCGTATTTTCCGAAATGGTCAGCGTCATCACGTGACCAGTGCAAATTTTCGTAGCACAAAATCGCCGCTTCTCTCAGACTCTTCTTGTCTTCTCCATAAACTAAAATTCAAACCCTTCATATTCACTCTGGCTTTTGTCCACCTCAATGACAGGTCTTGGAGGGGAAAATGGAGGTGAGATTACTTAACAACCTTTGGAATGATATTTATCGTTTGTCCTATGGCATGAGAATGCGTTGGGTACAGACAATCATCACGGAATGGGACATTCACGATTCCAGCCAAGTACCTGCTGACATACTGCACTATGGAGAGCGTCCTTTTGTAGATATTCGCAACGTTGCACCCGCCTCCTAGGGCATCAGATGTCCCGGAGGTAAATGATGGTGAGCCATCTCCTGTGGGTTAAGGATATCAGGTCTAGAGCAACTAGCTGTATTTTTAAGTCAAAGATAGAAAGGCCTCACCTCTTGAAAATAGACTAAAATTTAGGAAATTTATACTTAAGATGTATAGTTACGGAGTATATAAAATACCATAAGGAGTCTTTTTCCAAATGGATTATTCTTCTAGTAGTATTTAGGCTAGGCTTTCTACCTCCTTCGAGTATTTACTATAAATATAACTTTATACTTAAAATAAAATCCAAATGGTAGAAAGATAGATACTCTTCTATTATTTAAGGGAAATAAGCTAGAGAAATATAATTATACGGCTTTTAAGTACCAGGCTATACTGTAGGGAGGTCTCCGAGACCCAAACCGCGTCCTCCCTATTACAGGAAGGCACGTGCAGACCCCACCAATGACGCGAGGCTTTGTTCCACCCCTCCCCTCCATCTTGAAGGAACCCATTTGCCAACTCGGTAACCTATCTTTGCTTTCAACAACGCCACCACAATATGGCAGGCTTCTTGCGTGGGAAGCAGGCTGGTATACAAAATGACCTATCGGTCGGTATTGTTCCAGGTCTCTTCTCCCCGGACGATCGTGCAAGATTTGGAATCAATTCCCAGATTGGGTATGTTGGAGCTCCGGAACGCGTCGTGATTCCTGCTAATTCGCATTCCCCATCAGATCGCTAGCCTATGATCCAGTACAATCTCTGCTAGCCATTGGAACGAATGAAACTACATTTGGCAGCGGTCAGATCTACATCTATGGCCAAAGTCGCGTTCAAGCAACCTTTACCCTTCCACGCCGAGCCTCCGTCAAAGAGCTCCAGTTCGTCGCCGATCGCCTTGTCACCCTGGACTCCAAAAACGAGATTATTATATGGGATTTGAGTCAGGAAACGAAGCTTGCGAGTTACAATCCGCCTGGAATAGTGACAGCTCTAGTCACAGATCCTATGCTTGACTGGGTAATCATAGGGCTACAAAATGGGGATGTCATCGCATACGACTTGGCGTCAGAAAAGATCGCACCATTGCGGCTGCCAAACTTCTGGCGTGAAAGGAGTCCCAAGTCGCGGGTACTGCCTATTGTCTCCATGCAGCTACACCCTCGAGATATTGGCCAACTGTTGATAGGATATACGGAAGGAATGGTGATTTACTCTTTCAAACAGGCAAAGCCGATCAAATACTTCGAATACTCCATACCTGCCGGAGCTCCTGGGGGTACAGCAGATCCGCAGGCTATGAGGTCCGTTCGTAGACCTCGCATTACACAGGTATTTTGGCATCCAACAGGGACCTTCGTAGCTGCAGCCTTCGAGGATGCTACTCTAGTCTTCTGGGACCCGAAGGATGGACGTATTGTAATAGCTAGAACCTTGACAGATGCTCACGTCGACAAGCCAGGAAATCTGCCAGCTAGTTCAGATCCAGCAGGGGCCTTCACTTTGAAGGGGCCATTTTCCAAAGTGGCGTGGTGTGCCCGCGAGAATCCAGACGACACTGGTATTCTGGTCGCTGGGGGAGTCAGCACGACGATGCCACAAAAGGGGCTAACATTCCTAGAGCTAGGCCCGACTCCTGTATACGCAACTTCCTCCTGGCAAATGCTTTCTGATCATTTTGAGGTCAAGAAACAACATTTCCTACCTACACCCCCGGGTGCTGAGATTGTCGACTTTTGCCTTGTCCCTCGAGTGTCTCCGCATTTTGCTGGAGCGCAAGACCCTATTGCCATACTTGCAATCCTCACGTCAGGAGAGCTGATCACTTTGAGCTTTCCAAGCGGTTATCCTATCTCTCCTACCAATACCCTTCCTCCGTCTTTGTCGTTTGTCCATCCTTTTGTTACTTCGATTGCAGTCGCTCCACTGGATCGTGGGCGATGGTTAGGTATGGTTGAAAAGCGCCAGAAAGGACCTCCCATCTTGAGAGGAGGGGCAGAATCTGTTAAGCCTTTGCGCCGCTACGAAGCCCGAAACATTGTGCAAATGGCACATGGAGACGGTACAGTCCGCATATGGGACGCCGGCCACGGCGATGAGCTTGAAAATAGTCGCATGCTTCAAATTGATATTACTCGATCTCTCGATCGCTTTGAGGACGTCATGATTACAGCCATGAGTATGGGCAACCAGACAGGAGAACTAGCAGTTGGTACTCAAACTGGGGAAGCAATTATGTATCGCTGGGGTGGTAATAAGCGTGCTGGCCAGGAGCCTCCTCAAATCGAGATCAATGCAGGCGGTCTCACAAACATTTCTGTTCGCGCAGAGCCTACATTGAAGGAGGGTCTACAGCCTTATGTGCTTTACGATATGGCCAAGGGACCGATCAGCGCACTCAGCATGTCCGATGTAGGTTTTGTTGGTATCGGCTCAGAAGGCGGTGCGTTCTCTATCGTCGACCTTCGAGGACCGGCAATCATATTCTCTGCTTCTGTCAGTGAATTTAGTAAGTCCGAGAAGAGAAGCAGTTTCATGAGAAAAGGAAGTGCGCAGACTTCTGCGAGACCTGACTGGCCTGTTGTCATTGAGTTTGGTGTCATGACTTTGGAGGGGGATAGCTATTCTAGTATTGCATGTTTTGTTGGAACAAACCAGGGCAAGGTAGCTACGTTCAAGATCCTACCAGAAGCCAATGGCGGGTATACAACACAATTTGCCGGTGTCACTTCACTTGATGGTAGGATCATTTCCATCTCACCTATAGTTGCCGGTACTGGGCAACCAGCAGCCGCAACAGGGCCTTCGGTCGCAGCACTCAGGAATGGCCAACAGACGAATGGAACTTTGGTAGTCGGTCAGTAATATCCCATTGCCCCTAATATATCCCTGGTGCTGGAGTTAATGTTGATTTAGTTACTCAAACCGAGGCGAGAATCTTCAGACCCGCTACTGCCAAAGGAGCGCACAAAACTTGGGACGACTTCTTTTGCGAATCTGCTTCTGTGACCGAGTTCGAAGGTCACGGTTTTGCTTTGGTCGGAGTTTTTGGCGACAAAACAACCAGAGCATATTCGATCCCAGCTCTTAAGGAGATCACGGCGGCTAAACTAGAGATGTTTGACAAAACTCGCTTATCCAGCTCGATCGTCACTTCATCAGGCAGCATATTCGGATGGACGGGACCCTCGGAGGTTGCCCTGCTCAATATGTGGGGTACCGGACAACCTCTACCGCGCACGACGCAGGACAAGCTGTTCAATCCTGAAGCCGTAATTCCTCCCCGACCCACCATCTCGAACATGCAATGGATCTCTGGGACTCAATATGTCAGCCCAACGGATCTGGACTTGCTCATTGGAGGCCCTGATCGACCACCAAGCAAACGAATGATGGCGCTTTCCGCTGAGGAGGATCGCTTGGCTCGTTCTGGAGACGCTGGCCCCAGCAGAGTGCCCGGAACACAGTCTACTGAGGGTTGGGGTGATTACATGTCCAGACAGCTGAATGAAAGGACGGAAAAGCTCAGCATCGTTGGCGATAGCACAGATAAGATGCTGGATAGTAGTCAAGGATGGGCGAACGATGTTAATAAGTTCGTCAGCAAGCAAAAGCGAAACATGCTACTTGGTGGCATTACAGGGAAGTTTTTCTAGACGGATCGGATATACGGAGGCGTTATCTAGGTATTTGAAACCGGAGAGATATTTGGGACGCAGCATAAGTGCTGAATGGTAATGACAGGAATATTCTTATGATGCCACAAATTTGGAAGGACGTTGATCTCACTCCGTCGTTCCTCGCTTGCTCATGGATTTCATTGGTCGGATGAGCGAACGGAAGAGGCGCAAGAGAATGGGCACTATTCGTGCGCTCACTCCATTTACACCAAAGCACCAAAAGATCGTCACGTGAAATAAGCACTTGAGTTCAACAAGGCGGTAATCACTTTCCGTGGGTGGTGGTCGAGGTATGAGATGGGTATGAGGATTGAGTCCTTCCTGGAATTTCGATAAACTGAAAGTAGTTGTCACAGTTGCAAACCCCTTCGTAGAAAAGATTGAGTAATTCGAAAGCCAGTAGACATGGTGTCAGATCCGACCACCACTATTAAAAAGCAAGATATATATAAACCTAAATATAAGAACCACCCTTGGCATATCGAGGATATAGACAGTAAGATATCACCTCAAGTAATAGGTCCCTCTGACACCGAAAATTTGTACTCACTGGCCATCACTTCAGGTCCCATCGCCAGCTCAAGGAATACAGCAAGATCCCATCAGACCAAGTCCGAGACCACATCTACGACATTGTTGTGGATTTAGAAGCGCAGAAGTGTTGTCGGGGGAATTACTGTACAGTAGCGTGTCGAGAACTTCTAGGTTTGATTGAAGCGAGTCGCCTCGCCTCCCTTCCAAGCCAAGCGCCCTTCCGCACGGCACTTTCCTCTCGACATCGACTCTTATCAACAGGTACGTAGATCCATTCTTCCTCACAGTTCCCTGCGTCCATGCTAATGTTCTCGACTTTAGTCTGTCCTGTCCTGCGCCGTCTTTTGCCATAGGGAATCGTCAATTGGCTTGACGTCCGTGGCCCATGGTTTCGTCCTTCTCTAGTCCTCCCTCGAGCAACGATAGTTGAACTCAACCATTCGCCCAGCAAAAGATCGTGCGGCGTGCGAACAGCCTTCAGTCCGCCATGGAATGGATCACCTCCCCAAGATGCTCGCGGTCGATGAGAGAAAGATGGCCAATTGCTTGGTCAGTCCTTGATGGAGGACGAAGACATAGCCTTCCGAAGCGTTGGCGCCCGAACGACAGAGCGCGGTGTACCTTGGAATCGATGCAGCAATCGCGAATTAGCCCTCGTCTCTCGTATTGCCATTGAGAGGGCTGTAGATATCAGAGTGCCAGGTTCGCGGCATCGTGGCTTGCATGTCGACAAATCGAAGGAGAATTTGACATGGGATACCGGCACTTCGTACAGGAACTCCAAGAAGGAACAGCAAAGGAACATAGGAACCGCGATATAAGCTTCGACGCGTGGACATACAATGATGGCATCCTAGTCCTTGCAGAATATCAGACTCTCTTGGCTCAGAGATTCCGAGAGCATGGCTTCAAAAATACCGCTCCGAATGCGAGTACGTGGGCCGCACCGAGTCCGACGCGCAGCATCAACGCCAAGATAGGGGTTGATTCTAAATCTACATGCAATTCTAACGCTCAACCACAACACACTTGTTGATGCCAAGTTTGATCTTCTGCCAAGATAGAATGGGGTTTGGAGGAGCGAGTGGGAGGTGCTGGCTGTACGAGAGGCTTAAGTTGGATGCGAGGTTGCTTCATACTCGAGAAAATGAATGCATATAAGGTAGGCACGTAGGTAGGCACGTAGGTAGGCTTCATCTCTCAACTCACAATATCTACCTCTTGCACTTTCAAGTCTATCTTCAATGCGCTCTACGGTCAATTCATTGAACCCCACAAAACTGGAAAGCTTCCCCTCCACGAATCCAAATTCAAACTCCCTCAAGATGACGATGTCCCACAAAGCCGAGCACAAAATGATGAACATCATCCATTTAGTACAAGTTGTTGTCATTGGGGCAGTCCTTGGTATCTCAGCCTATCGCATGTTGATTCTCAAAATTCGAACCTCACGAAACGATTCCATGGTGATGGGTGTGGTATGTACCCCCTTTCGTGTAACCCCGCCTCCAACGGGACGATGTTGAAGAATACAGGCGGCCAAAGGTCTCATATTAATGGCCTATATGATCTACACCGAAAAGACATACGCCCTCAAGCGATTCGCAAGTGCAAAAGCCAACATGATCCTCGCCTTCACGGAAATCGTCTTCTGGGCTGCCGGCGCGATACTACCTATCATGAGCGTATCCTCATGTTCTCCCGGGACGGGTTGCATGTTGACATATATCTTGATTGGATTGGCGATTGTAAACTGGTAAGTTGTGGATTGCCATAGTCCTTACTTTGAAGCCTGTGCTGACTAGCAAACAATAGCCTTCTTTCCCTGGTTGTAGCCAAGGTCTCTTGGAGCCACTGGAGATACTTCCAGGCCCACGGTTACCTCCCTGGTTACGTCAAGCCTGATCAACTCAAGGACGACATCAGCCTCAAAGGGCGACCAGAAGCGGTCTAGACGATAGCGCTATACATTTCATACATTAAAATTCGACATGCAAAATCAGACGTAGCGAGGATTCTGACCAGTGGCGGATTTCGTCCACGATCGGAGGGGCATCGAATTCCAGAGAGCAGGAGAGATAGCGAGGAGTTTTTAGGGGGAAGGGACTGGTCATTGGATCTATCGAGCATCGTTGAAGGCTGCTCGAAAAGAGGGGTACATCACCGTGGTTTAGATGTTAAGCTTTTCATTTCCTGGGGCACGGCGTTAAGAGCTGGTATAAATGCCTGGCTGTTAGATGATAGAATCTAGACAAAAATGAACTCTTCTTCAGCCACTCCTTTCTCCTGCGAACTTTGGCGCCGTCCTTTCCCCATCCAACACGTCTTGATCGGTCCCACCACCCGCTTCACTCATCCCTCTTCTTCTGCGCATCTCTCCGCCTCTTTCTTGCGCCTTCGCGCGGCCCACCAACGATCTCACGACTCGGTGACAAGATCATGCATCCACGTCGACAAGGACACAGACAGTCCGCGCCTCCAAACGTTGGCGCTTTTTCCCTTCGTCCCGTTCTCGAAACATGGCCTCGGGGCGACTTGCTTCTTGAAGCCAGCCCAGACCCAGACCCAGACCCAGACCCCTACGGAGGACACACACGACACACGCCATCCGCTCGTCTTCTTGCCGCGACACCTCTCCTCGTCCACTTCTCCTTCCTCCCTGTTCCTTTCGCTTCTCATCTCCAATCTCCAATCCCCAATCCCCAATCCCCAATCCCCAATCCCCAATCCCCAATCCCCAATCCCCAATCCCCAATCCCCAATCCCCAATCCCCAATCCCCAATACCAAACCCCCGACCACCCGCCGCGACACAACGAGCCATCTCTTGCGCTGTCGTCCAGCCCTCTCCGTCCACCCGCGCTGTCTCAGAGTATATGCCATCGACGGCAGCAGAGGCGCCAAATGCGGACCAGATCGTGGAATGCCATTTGTGGCCAGCCAGAGTGCGGGGGCGGGGGAGGATGCAGATTGTAGGTTGTCTCCCAGGGGATGGAGGGCTGGGAGTGGAGGGTCCAGAGGAGGGGGGGTACGAGGTCGGTGGAGGAAGGGCATGGTGAAATTTGGGGATGCAGTATGGAAGCGAGGCGCGGCCAAGGGGCGAGCTTCGAATGCTAGGTTTGACGTGAAGATGTCGAGTTTGACGGTCGTGACGCGGATTTGGGTCTTGTGTTTTGACGACGCTTGCGTGTGTGCAACTGGGTTTGGGTGGCCTTCGTCTCCTTTCATTGTCGTTGGCTATAAGTGTCTGCCATGGCGACGCTTCAATTCCGTCGGCTGTCCTAAGGCGACAAACTCAAGGGTGCGATTCTCCACAGCAGTCATCCGCCGAGGTATTTCTCGCGATCGTAGCCATTCTTCATGTTCGAGTAATGTAGTGGTACCGGCGGTCCATAGAAGATGCTTTTGGGAGATGGAAGTTGCTCGACATGGCATGGAGCGCGAGCTATCGAGTCTCTGGCAGTCTTTTTCCGTGGTTCCTCTTGGATGGGCTCTTCTTGGATGGTGGATTCGGCTTCGAGATCCTCTACAAGTGTGGGGCTCTCACTATTGACATAGAGCTGGTGGAAGCATCCGAGGGTTGCAACCATTATACCTGTGGTCAATGGTTAGCATTTTGCCAGCCATGTGGAGCCAAGAACTCATACTACTGGCCATCTCAATACTGTTCCAAGTAAAAGACCAGGTCATGTCCTCAATACTGCTCCATTTGAAAGACCGGCGTGGTTCCGGAGTCATGGTTCCTCGATGGATCGTTATGAGACGGATAAGGGAACAACCAGACGTGACAAAAGCCAGAACTAAGATGCCGCCAAGTGCGACCTTTTTCCGTAGTGGAAGCCCAGCACCCCAAGTTCTTCGGAACCCGAGAGACATTACTTTGAGATCATTAGCTGGCGCTGTCTGCGGATACCGCAAAGACTACTTACACAAGAGGTTGACGGCTACATCCAAGCCTCTCCTTGCTCGAAACGAGGCCGCTTCGCTATGCTGTGTCTTCTTGGAAAGGCAGATGCCTATACTCTGTCAGCATCCCATGAACACCCGGTAAGGTCCCAGCGTACCAGTGATCTTTGCTATTGAGCCCAGAGAGCATTTCCAGTCGAAGTCGACAATGCAAACGATGTACGTTGCAACCGTCAAAGTTGTCACAATCCACCACCACGCATTGCGGCTCTCTTTCGCATTCCTGTTTTGACGAAAGAAAATCAGGAATGTGAATTTGACTGCCCAAAGGGACGACACGGATAGGATGTTGAAGCCGAGCAATGCTCGCATTAAGCATCGAACGTTTTTGGCAAGCTTCGGTTCGCCGATATCCTGAAGCCTCCCCTCGTTGAGGGCATTGATCTCATAGACAGTAGACAGTTGACTGTGCCAAAGAATGTTGTTCGCTACAAGAAGAACCCATGCTATGACAATGAGTCCATCGTCACTGGAGAGGTTCCTGGTCTTTCTCCAGCGAATGGCGAGTCGAAGAGCAAGACATACCAGGGCCAAAGCTGCCACCGCCCATTGAATTGCCTTGTAGTCAAATCAGCATTCTAGTTGGACATCACATTAGCCTTTGGCAGAGTCCAAACATACAAAGAACTGCAATGGGCTGAACACGCCGAAAGTCTCAATCCTTTCCATATTACTCCGTCTGCAAAGCTCAAGTGAGTCGTCGGTCCCTCAATGATTGCATCTAGACAGTGGGGCTGGCAGTTACAAAAAATCACCGACTTGATGCATACAAGAGCGGCACACGCAATACATAAGAGGATGTGCAATCCCCATGATGACTGACTACATTGAAATTGGAAGGTGGTGTTGTCTCCCCGTCCAAGCGCATTAGGCTAATTGCAATTGGCAGGACGATGGAGTATGAGTAAGGTGCCCATTAACACCGTCCTTGCCAACTCCTTGGCCTCTGATTTCAACCACGTTGCTGCGATGATTCAAGAACGCTGAGAATCACATGGTTGGTCGGGGGTGATGAGACGCGATTGTGCCTGGCTGGGGATCTGCAAAACAAGCTTAATGGAGTAGGAGATCCAAGGCTTTGCCCGGCAGTCGACGACATCGAGATGGCGCCCCCGGCTATTGCTGAATACCTCTTGCCGAAGCGGGACTCCAGACATCTCGAGTCGTCGTCGTGCCAGGTTGAGTCGGCCCGCGTGGGGAGGAGAGAAGGGCTGTGGTCGTGTTGAAGGGGAAACCGCCTCGCACGACAAGCTGGCCTTCCTCATGGCGAGAGAGAATAAGGTTCCTCGGTTCGCCTCGTGATGTGAGCTTGGCTTGCCAGAGATGCGACGAGGAGGCGTCTGTGTTGCGGGAGAGTCAACCAAGAGGCAACCGAGAGGCAACCGAGAGGCAAGCGAGGGGCAAGCGAGGGGGGCAAGCGAGAAGTCAATATAGCCTCACCATCACCCTCCAGGCCCCAGGCCAATGCCGCCTGTCCTGTATAGAGGCGTGTGTCGACCGCGGGTCTGGACCGTGGGTTTCTGAATGGGCGTCCAGATAGGAGTGATGTCGACCCGGAATGCGACGAGCCCTTACGGTGGTGGTAAGGAGGCCTTCGAGGAAAGGCCCTCTCTCTCAAAACCTACGCTTTTTTTAATTCAATAAAAAAAATCCTCTCATCAGGTTGGGCCATCATCGAGGAAGAAGATATGATGCATGAGTTGGGGAATGTCCATTGAGCTCCCTATCGACAAAACGCACGCCTCCCACAAACAAATCCCCGTAAACAAATCTCCCACAAACAACCCCCCCCACCGTGGCCCCACAAACAAATCTCCGTGTCAACATCACCCCGAGATCCATCCCAATGGCACATAGCGTCGGCAATTCCAAGGCGCCCTCCAGCCTCTCTGCATGAAATATCGCCCCACGTGACGTGTTTTGGTCTCGGGGTTGCCTCCGGTACGTCCGTACTCTGTGCTAGTAGTAGAACGGACGATGAATCGAGCCTGACGCATATATATATCTTGCGTCTGCCCGATTGTTGGCATTCGGGATTTGCTCGAGCCTCCAAGTCTTCGTCTGGCTCCCTTTTGGCGTGTCACGGGACGCCGTTGCATCTACAGCACAGTAACCTTACATTTCCCGTGCTACAGACACTTTGTCCGCGGGCTGGCCGCTCTCGATGGAACTCGAGCCTCCCGATGGTGGAGATGCTACGCCTCGCGTCTGTGGATATTCGTCCAGGGCATGCTGGAGGCCGTGGGGCCGCGGATCCTATACACTGCCATGTCGACTCGATTGGGCGGAAATCGCGAGGGGGGAGTCTACGCCTGTTCGAGGGAAAGGAATCGCTCGACGGCGTTGGGAGATTGGAACGGCATTACGAGCTCGGTGGGAATATGGGCTGTGGCCTCGATGGATGCTAGGAGTTTCGAGATCGAGGAGAGGCACGGCAGGAGAGGAAAAAGATTGGTATGTTTGGAACGCTTCATATTGATTCTTGGTGTCTTATACACCAAAATGGAGCAGTGTCCATGCTAATTCCTCTCCTTGGAGGTTGATGCTTTTGCAAAGCCTAGCCTCTAGATGGTGGGATCATGTGATCTACCCAGTCTCTCCAAGAGACTTGTCTCGCTTCCCCTTTTCATGCTGTCTATCTAGGGTTTGGGCGGTCTCTAGAGACGTAAAAGGAACTATGGTTGTCACCAAAGTTCAGCTCTAGCCGTTCTCAAGCACGATGCAACGTAATTCAGGTTGGGAAGTCCTGATCGTTCGCCTGGCAGGACCAGTAAGCTGCGTTCGTAGCTGCAAAGGTGGTTAGGATGGTTTCAAGAAGTCTCGGGGGATAAGGTGAACTTACCAGCAACTCGGCGTCTCTGAGCTTCGAACCAGGCGACGCTGATAATCCCAACCATTTCTTTTGTTTCTGCAATCAGGCGTTGCCACAAAACATGCATTGGCGTCACACCTCGCCGTTTCTCGCGTCCCACTCCCTTTTCACCTCCCCGACCTGCTCTCCCAGGAACGAGAAAAGCTTCTCAGAAACCATGGCCTGGGTATCCATTGGGCCGCTGGCCCTACCGACAAGCTCTCTCGAGCAAAGGACCATCAGCTCTGCCTTCTTGATCTGCAAACTCAGCATCTCTTGCTTCAGTCTCCTCTCATCCTCTTTTGCAATCTGGTACATGCCCAAGGAGTAGCGATCACCATCCACGTTCACCTGAGCCTGCCCTCGGGCAACCAAGTCGTCTTCACGTGCACGTCTGCAAAGTCGCTCCAAAATGGAGACAATGCGAGCTGCAAGAAGAGATAGAGCCACCGGAATGGAAGCGTCAGATGTGGCGCAAGCGCAGTTCAGTACATCAGAGCCGAGTTTGAGTATTTCTTGGAGCTGGGCCAGAGACATGTCGTATGACTTGTTCGTAACCTGACGTTCTGGAGACGATGAGAGACGGGAGATAACCGTCTCATTGCAGCGGCACGATCTCAGAGCCTTTGCAGGCTGAACAGCTTGGGCTTGCGCTGAGGTGGGAGCAAAGTTGGAGGCGTTGGTTTGTGTGCGACTTGGTTGCTGAGGTGGCTGTGGCTGATGGTCAAAGTAGCTGTCAGCCTCGATCGACTGGATGACTGTGTCTGAGTAATCCTGTCGGCTGGCGCTGAAAACCATGTAATCTGTGTCTGACGTTGGACTTTGCGAGTAAATTGAGCTTGGCTTGAAGCACTGAGAAGCCTCGCCCACGTGATGTGGCTCTGGGAAAACATATTCCTGCGGGGTGGAGTCGAGGTGCATCTCTGACTGTTCAATGTCGAATAGAGAGGGGCAGGCGGTTGTTTTGGGTGAGATCCGTGGTGTGGGAAGAAGATTTGGCATGAACATGTTGTCGAAGGCCCAATCCTTGAGTTGCTGCTTCATGTACTCGGGGAGATCTGGACAAGAGTCTGGCGAAGGACATCGGTCCTGGCTTGACGAATCCAGCGGTTCGATAGATGGCGAGTCTGGGAACTCCAAAGAGGCAGGCGAGTCGAGGAAATCGATGTTCATGCTCATTGGTGGTGTGGGAAGGCCATTTGAGGGGATGTGAGTTGGAGTGCTGTGTCCCATATCCATAGTCACCGGCGTACAGTGGCCAGCTGAGTGAAGGTTGAGGGGACCGTCCAGAAAGTCCATGTCCATCTCCGAAGGCGAGCTTGACGTTTCCATCTCCACGTTCTTTCTCATCGCCTGGTAGCTCTCCGCACTTCGTTTTCCGGATCTCCGCGAGATCCCATAGACACACGGTACATCGTGCTTCGAGCATCTCGCACAGGAAGGCTTCGTTTGAGTACATCGCACCTTGGCCGAGCTGCAAGCATCACACGAAGCTCGGAGCTTCGGGGCCTTGCGCAAGTTGTTGCGGCTTCGACTGGTTGATTCAGACATGGTGACGGTGGGGTTGTCTCGGCTGTAAGAGAGAGTATGGTCTTCTATACTCGAGGCCCGTAGCTATAACATTCGATCATGTGTTGATGAAGGAATTCCCGGCGATCGAGCAAGAGAAGTCCTGCAGGCCATTCTACTCTTATTCAAACCGAGCCCCTCAGCTCGCGTGGCATCTCATCACCACGCAAACCCATGTCAGCATCATGGTGCTGCACGAAAGCTTGGTGGTGTTGATGGATATGGATCTCCGTGCCAAAACGGCATTATTCTCTCACACCGTTTTGACGCGGAGCGTGGTAAGGGAATACCGTAAGCTGACCATAGCAAGCATGGCAAAAGTCCCTGTAAATTGTAACTCGAACTCGGTAACGACGTCAGGGGTGGAATTCGCTTATTACTCGAGCCCGCGCCGCACCAACACTCTATATCCTACCTTATGTGGCTGCCACGAGGGGAAGCTCGAATACAAACTCCTGTTATGGCAGGTTACGAAGCGCAAGGGACGATCCTGAAGCTGGTTTGGGTGGTGGGTACTACGTATCCAGGCTCGCTCTACTCTACGGCCACTTCCTTCCCGGATTGCTCTGCTGGAAATGCCCTTGGACTTATTATTACACGCAGGGTCCACGCCTAAACAGTCGCATATCAGATTCATGGCGGTCTGCTTCCTGGCCAGCAAATCTCACCTGGATCGACGGAGCACCGCGCCGTTTGGCACCAATTCCTATCACCAGCTACCACCTCAGGACGTCCAGCACGTATCATCCGCCACTGTGCCGTATTCCAATCTTCTCTCCGGCTTCCATGCATGAGGAAAGGTTCTCTCTCTGGCTCCTGCGTCGTCCTCCATGGACCCAAGCAAGGGTTGAGGGTTGTTTAGCCATGCTTACAACGTCTCCGACTGTGTTCTGCATGTTCAGCACGTGGGAATCCCTGAGCGATGCCAGTTTGTCGCAAGCCATCTCCCATTTCCAGGCTGGACCACGCATCTTTGCGGCTGGGTCACCTCATGGAACGACGGGAGAAGCTCATCTCAGCTTCTCTCCTTATCCTCACGGAGAGAATGGCGGCGCCAGACCCTTCGCTGCTACTTCCCAGGGAGCCACGGCGTTGGATTTGGAAGCTGGGTAGTTGCTCGTTCGGACGGCGTTGAATCCGCAGCCTCTTCACTCACTCATCGTGGAGGAATGCGCTTCCAGTATCATGTATCTTTTTGGATCTAGGGGTTAGTGGTAACAGGATTACTGCAAAGCCATCATAGTTTGTGATGTTCTCGCGGGTTACTGCGCCGTTAGAATTGCATCTGCCCCGATAGCCTGGATCCTGTATGAAGCGTTGAAATCAGGTCCCTCTACAACGTCCTCCAGTCTAGCACCCGGGCGGGGGGACCTAGTTTACGGAGGTGACATGTCCCGGCCTTGCCATGCGGTATTGGTCCTACTATGTGGCTTCGGCGCAGGGTTCTATCCGCAATGGATGCATTGCCTTTGCTCTCAGCTCCTCAAGGTGGAAATATCCGCGGCTGGGGATTAGGTTCTGCTTATTACTCTTACTGTACTTGCGTCTTGCACAGCGAGCCATAAGCTGGGAAACGCTGGCTCCCTGGGAGTCGCTCTCGCATGCTCCGAGAAATAAGAAGCTGACGGTTTTCGTGTAACTTCCAATCCGCCTTGTGCTGTTTGCGACGTCGCCAGCGCCGTTCCAGGGTGGCAGACGAGAGTTACGCGAGGAGCCAGCGAATCGACGAATAGTGCCAGAGCCAGTACTGCACCCGTGTATCAGGTCGGTCAAGAACTTCCCTTCTTATTTTTGGATGTCGTCGACTAAATCCATCGTGTGCAGCTGTACCTCTTCGTTGCGCAGGTTTTCGAGTTGGGAAAGACGTAAATCGTAAGTCACTCAAGTGAGCACAAGTCAGGTTTCCACAACACCGCTCGGGTCCCGGTTTCTTTCTAGGAAGGATGTTATTCGTTGGCATTTCCGAATTATTGGTTGTGATTGCATCATTGCAGGAACTGCTATCTATGCAAGGTTTCGTATTTATGTTTACAATTGGAGGGTAATCAGGTGTGGTTTAGCGAACGCATCCCTTGATATTGCATTCCACGATCCTTACGCTGTTGCTCATTTCCAGCATGTCAGGGCAGGTGGGGTTTGGTGACCGCACGATTACCTGACCTCGTCACTTGCCAGCCATTATTTGTGCAGCTTTTGATGTCGAATGCGGTACCTGTTTTCCTCCGTTTCCTCCTCTCCAAAGTTTCTCCTCTCCAAAGCACTCTTCGCTGATGCAACATCTGAAATATCGTCCGATGCCTAGGTTGATCTCAGAAAGAGACTTTGAAGAGCAAAATATTGGATCTTCATCAGGATATTCCACTCGGGTACAACAATGTGGACGAAAGAGAGAAAGTACTGTCAAAGAATGGAAGTCTCCTTTCAATTTTCAAACAAGGAGATTCTAAATATAGAAACACAAGCCCACGGAGTAATAAGTACCTCGGTACGAGTATGTGGATCTACTTCCGAGCCAAAGGGGTCCCGTCACCTGATGTTTCTTTGAGATGAAGAGATTGTACAGGTACAGTACAGTACACTATGTAAGCAGGCTCACCAGCCACACCGCCCCCTGCTCCGAGCCACTTTCACTAATCTTCAACCTCATACCAAGAGATAGAGAAGCTGGAGATTGGAAACCCCTCTCCAACAGTCAATGGATCCGCGATAACGACAGCAATCTAACCAAACCTCGGTTGACGACGAATTATGCATCTGTACCAACAGATGTTCTTATCGGCGGAGGGGATTTTCACATATTCGATATATTGGCGCCCTCTCCTCGTCTTCAGGCAGATTCACGTCGACAAAGCCGCGGAAGAGATTGTCACTGGCCATAGATGGACTCGTTCTCAGCTGTTGGCCACGGGTGGTGTCCATCCTTCCAAGATGTGAATATATTCGTGTGAGTACGTTGTATCTCTTGTTCCATCTTTATCAGTCTCTTATCTTCCTCGCTCGTCGTCGTCGAGATAACAGCCTCATCGTTGCTTCTCCGGTTTCTCCGCAAGCAAGCAATTGACACCTCCGGGTGGCTATAAGACAGCCAAGGAGTCCCGAGTGAGACGAGAGTCTTTTCAACCGCTCAAACTCCAGCAGAGACGGTCTGCCAAGTACTTGGCCGAGCTGTTTGTGATGACTGCCCCTGAATCCCTGATAGAGATTTTCCTTATCGGTGCGACGGCGTGGGGTATGAGAGGCGAATGAACGGACTCGGATCGATATTCACATTCGTTGCACATACGGACTGAGCCCTTACCTCCGTCCTCCTGGCAGTCAGTACGGTAGATGAGTATCTTCAAATTCAGTCTGGTCTCATCCATCTGGCTTTCGAAGAAACACTCGTTAACTTCGGCCATCCTCCTGTCAGTACGGACTCTTCTGCTTTGAAGCACGTTGTGGTTGGATTGGATCTCGTCGCATAGCATTCCTTTATGCCGGTATCGTCTGAAGTCGTCTCGAGCAAGCTGTGCTTTCATTGGGCGCTGGCAATCAGCTGGGCCACCTCAGCTCGTTCTCAGATCTCCGTGGAATTGCGAGTGACTTCGTTTATACCTGAATCCCAACAATACCCCCAGATCTCGGGTTTTCTCGTGCATAGATCTGTTTTGGATCCATGGCGCCCAGCATTTGGCGGCATGTCAACTATGGTGGAGGCGCTACTGACGGTCCAGAGCCGTGGAGATGGCAGTGCCATAGCTCTCCCAAGAGATAAGGAAGTCAATCCAACATTTTCCAAGGAGATCTCCATCGCCAGCTCCAAATTTGTGGGTATGTGAAGCGGGTGCTGAGAAGTATATATCCTTAGAGAGGATGCTACAATTGTGATATCAGCATCTGCCTCGAAATAACCACAACAGTGCCAAAGTGTAGCCGAATCCTGCTGCTTTCGCTGCCTTCGAAACAACGGTCAATACCCATCCCATCGTACCTTAGCGAGAGGATCTCCACCCCAGTCAACAACATGCCTTTCAAAATTTCTCACCTCTGGAGTGATCCAGAAGTCAATCCTCTGAATCTCAAAGCACGCTCTATTCCAATCCTCAACCCTTATAACAAATATGGCCGAACATTCTTCTACTCCTGGTCTGGTTTCCTGGTCGCATTCTTGTCCTGGTATGTCACGCCTCATGAACAGTGTCGATAGTCACATGTAGCTAACATCCAAAGGTATGCGTTTCCACCACTACTGACTCTCACCATCCGGAAGGATCTGAACATGACCCAAGCCGACTATGCAAATTCGAATATCATGGGTCTTACCGGCACATTGCTTGTTCGTGCCGTCTCTGGACCACTCTGCGATCGTTTTGGACCTAGATATGTTTTTGTGGGAATGTTGTTGGCGGGAGCAGTTCCAACTGCCATGGCCGGTCTCGTTACAACTCCCAAGGGCCTCATCGCCTTGAGATTCTTCATCGGTGTTCTTGGTGGCTCCTTCGTTCCTTGTCAAGTGTGGTGCACTGGCTTCTTCGACAAAAATGTGGTTGGAACTGCAAACGCCTTGGCTGGTGGTTGGGGTAACTCTGGTGGTGGCATCACTGTAAGATTCTCATCCCTTAAATGCCGTTGAAGGGCACTAACATGATTCACAGTACTTCGTGATGCCTGCGATCTTTGACTCCTTGGTCCATGACCGAGGCCTTACTCCTCATGTCGCTTGGCGAGTGGCCTTCATTGTGCCCTTCATCATCATCACCGCCATCGCCCTAGGTTTGCTCTTCACAGCCGAAGATACACCAACCGGGAAATGGTCCGAACGTCAACAAGTTCTGTCCACTCTTATCGCACAGGCATCTACCAACCCATCTCGTACTCCTTCCCTTCGAGGCTCGGACGAGAAGCTTCCTGTGGATGAGAAAGGCGACAAGCACGCCCCAAAACTCGAGTCGCAAATCCCGATCGCCAATGAGAGAGATGAAGCCAGGGGCGAGGTTATTGTCGCTCCGACTTTCAAAGAGGGAATGAGCGTCGTTTTCTCTCCGCAGACTTGGGCCCTTGCAGCACCATATGGCTGCTCATTCGGTGGTGAATTGGCCATCAACTCCATTATCGGGTCTTATTATCTCAAGAACTTCCCAAACCTGGGACAGACCGGCTCCGGTCGCTGGGCTGCCATGTTCGGTCTGCTCAACGTCGTCTTCCGTCCTCTTGGTGGTGTGGTGGCAGATATCATCTATAAATACACCAAGTCGATCTGGGCGAAGAAGTTGTGGATCGTCTTCTGCGGTGTCACCATGGGATGTTTCGAACTCGCTATCGGCTTGACGAACTCCCACAGCGAAGCCACTATGTTCGGACTGGTCGCCGGTCTTGCCATCTTCATGGATGCCTCGAACGGTGCCAACTTTGCGGTTGTACCTCACGTCCACCCCTTTGCCAACGGTATCCTTTCTGGTATAGTCGGGGCCACCGGTAATCTTGGCGGTATCATCTTCGCTGTCATCTTTCGCTACAATGGCAAGCACTACTCACGTGTGATTTGGATAATTGGCGCGATTTCCATTGGTGTTAATTTGGCGGTTTCTTGGATTCGACCTGTGCCAAGAGGGCAGATTGGAGGTCACTAAGTGCTTTGTTTAGTATCTTGCAAGGAGTTTCAGGATAGATTAGGGGTTCAAAGAGAAAATGGGTTCCGATGGTGGAACGGAGAAGTGTATCGGGCAGCTTCTGGGTAGGACTAGTTTTAATACACACCTATTCAATTCCCTCTTCGCCGTCTTGCCTTCCTGCTCAGCAACGAGAGTGTGAATCTGGGTGGCGTTCACACTCGCTTCGAAGCTCGATGCACAAGTCAATGACTCGATTAGCCCTCAGAGGTATTTCCACCGCTCTCATGACAATGGAACATCTTCTCCACTCCAGATCTGACTCCATGTCTCGAGAATAAACTCGTTCCATTATCAAGAAGAAAGCCATTTCGTCCCTAAGGATAGGCTCCATGCCTCGCGAACCATACCTCGCTTATGATGCTATCCGCTCAAAGAGTGCCTCCTCTCCCTTTCTTGGACGCCGCTTTGCTACGATTTGTTTTCGATCCATCGGCCATTCTTTTTGGACCTCGACGCGGTCTGGGGATTTCGTCATCCAACAAGCCACATCTGAGCATGTCAACCCTCGAGACACGGTCTTCCAGCCACGTCGTGAGGGATACGATGGCTTCCACCGAGGGTCGAAATGGCCACGCTGCTATCGAAGCTGAAGCACCACCGCCCTCGCTAGTCCCGACCTTGAACAATATTCCTTTCGAGATTCTTCTCAGCATCGCCGATCACCTTCCCGCCTCGAGCAGAGCGCTTCTTTCTCTCACCACCCAGCGTATGTCGGACATTCTCAATCCGAATGCCCTTCACGGCATTCAGAACAACAAGATATCCCCCCAGGGGAATGACCAACAGCGCATCGACTTCTTGTACCTGTACTCCGTCGACCACCACAAATATTTTGCCTGTCAGGACTGCAAGGTCCTTCATCTCACCAAGTTGGTCGTGGAGCCCGGCGCGGTTCATCCTGAGCATCGCCAATATAAGCTTCCCTGCATGAAAAACGGATCAAACTTCAACCCTTCTGTCCTCGGCGGCCACTACAGAATCAACTACGCCCATGTCAGTCTGGCAGTCCGTCACCTTTCGTTGGACAGAGGACACGGCATTCCCTTGAGCGCCTTCGATCATCAAGACTACCGCCCAGCAACTCCCGCCGTTCCCGCGCATCTCTTCAGCGTCGAAGCCAGGCTCATCCGAACCACCAACATGCGTCCCCAGCCCGAGAGCAACATTGGCCTCGCGGTCCGAAGCCAGCAGGTCTTCCTCATGGAGCCCGACACCCGCTGGGAACTCCTGACGGTGCGCTCCTTTGGCCCGCTCTGCGAACATGTCCACAACCAGCGAGCCTTCCCCCCGCCCCAGCACGGCATCCATGGCATCCACAGCGCCGCCGCATGGCAGACCACCACCTTGACCTTCGACGAGATCTTCCGCCACGGGAACCAGGCCATGCTCGGCTGCACCGCCTGCGACCTCGCCGCCATCCTCATCGCCTGCCCGCGGCCCCCCTCAAGCCATCCCTATGTCTCCCTCACGCGCTGGACCAACCTGGGCACCGGCCAGTCCATGGACGATGGCGTCTGGAATATCCATCGGCATGACCAGGGCCGCAGCACGCCGAGTCGAGGCGCGTACATCCAGTTTGAGATTGCTCGGGGCATGAGCAATCTCGCGTTGCTGAAGAAGAACCTGGAGTGCTTGAAGAAGGCGCCGGCGCCGTCGCATGGATGGCGCAAGAAGATATGGGCCTCGACGCCGGAGGGCACGTGCCGGAGTGTCGCGGGGAGAGTCGCGGAAGCGGTTTTGCTGAGATTCAAGAGATGCCGGAGAGGGGATGCATAGGGGACGGGGGGCGAGAGGCGGGAGGCATCGTCTGCATGGCTTGTCCCGAGAGGCGTCCTTTCGTTCGAGCCTGGAGGGTCTAGAAGTCGAGGCTTGGGGGAGACAAGGCCACGGGCCCCCTTGCGTGTGTTGGTGGTCATATGAAGGATATTGTAGCCCGCTGGCCCGTAGCAAGTATCGTGCCCACAAGAAACACTGTCCATCGTGATACCTCCGTGGTCCTTTGGCGATCCGATTCGTGTGCGATACGGGATTCTTGGCGCCTGAGACCTCGCTTACGACGGTAAGGGGGGTGGTCATGCGAGGTTGCTTCTCGCCCAACTCTGTAGGAGGCCTCTTTGCGCGGAGCAACTAGTCGACACTTGCATTCCCAAAAAATTCCGTGACGCTAAAGTGAACCGTTCCAGGAGATAAGAGGCTCTCTTGCAAAGCCCAGGCTCTCGCTGCCAATGGTCCCTCAGTAACGGACCTTTGAAAGGCTTCCACACCAAACTCCCATTGCGCAAGGCCGTTGTTATTCTCTTGTGGTGCCGTGACCCTACCCATGAAATTCGGGCGTTGGATATGAAGTCCATAGGTTCCATCATCCGCCCCGGCAGCAGCGAGGGTGATTGTGGAGTTTCCGTAGATGGACGACATTGCCGGTGGCTCATTCGACTTGTCTTGTGGTGAGTCTTGGATGATACATAAGGAGTCTATCCCAAGATAGTCCCGGCCTAACTCCTTTGTGAACTTGATAGCTTCTCGGAATAGTCTAGTCAATCTATAAGTGTGCGACCAAGCAAGAAAGTTGACGTACTTACCCAGTTCCTGCTTTTGGATACCATATATCTAACATAAAACTTCTATCAGTGAAGTATCCGGGCCAGAGAAGGGAATAGCCAGTTGGAGGTCGTCTCCTGTAGGGGATGGACGCCCTGGAATATATATGAAGGGGTCTATGGCAATGCATTTTGATCGCTTCTCAATCTTATAAACATCATCCGTTACTGCCCGGTAAAGGTCCTGCCGTAGTGTTTCTTTGAAGAAAAGGCATAACCGGCGACCCTTGTTACACCCAGCTTCCCATTCAAGCGTGGTATGGTAATGTGGTTCCTTTGGGAAGCCTAGAAACACACCCGTGAAAGCGCCAGAGAAAGTGAGGCACCTAAGGCAAAGTCCACTGGAGGACATCTCAATATCCAGCATGGTGTTTTGTACCACCCTCTCAAATTCTTTGGGGTCCATTTCCTCGTCTTTGACACTGTGTGGAGCCTTCAGAACACCGTGGCTGTCTCGGTATTCATTTTCGTACTAATATCGGAGATTGATATGACCGCGGTTTCCACAAGCACAATGATCTTTGTGGTTTCTGCTGGATGTTGATTGTGCTGCGCTCCATTCATCGCGTTCACTGTCTTCTTTTTGTTCCCTAGTTACCGCCCGCTTTACAGTGGCCACCATCGATGCAGTGCGTGTTCTTGATATCACGCGAAGAATCTAAATACTTGAATGGTCAACTCTAGGTCCCGTTCTGTGGGTGCTTGATCTATCGGCGTAGTGTTATGATTATTGAATGTATAGCGGTGAGAGATCGTTCAAATTTCTCATGATGTACTTTACAAACAGGGGCCTCTCGTCAGAAGCGGTGCATGCTACCGAGCCAATCAACAGAGACTATTTGATCTAATATCTTCAGCATGCAATACAATAAATGTCTCTACATCTTAAAGAGGCTGGAAACATGGATAGATGAGCTACACGACCTAGTATCTAGTTTAGCGGACTATCTAGCCGTAGCTTATGTTTTTATTTTATTTAATAAAATTGGCTTTTACCAATGGACTAATGGCGACTAGTTAGTATCATAGCGTCTATAGAGCCTAGTAGGAGCCGTATATCTTTAAGTTAGATAGCCGCATAGTCCGGCTAGACTTCTCGCTTATTACTAGTAGAATATATAAAGATAGAGATAGAAGAGAGAGGAGAGATAATGTTTACTTATGATTTATTATTACCTAGTTGTAAATGGAAAGTTTATTTTTAATCTCTTTCCAAGTAATTAAGAATTTACCGATACATTTTAAATCATAATTAATCACCATTCAGAGGGTTACCATATTAATAGTAAAGTATTAAGTTCACCCCTGTAGTCAACCAAAAATTTGGCGAGATAAGAAAGATTTCGAGGAGGCGCTGCGCTTATATTCTAAATTTTGGTTTCCGGAGCGTCCGTCAAAAAGAGGTATTCATATTGATCAATAGAATGTGCAAATCATCATTGGTCTATCTCCATCTAGCAGCCAGCTTCGGCCACGAAGTCTGCCCAACACAGATGGCTCTTCATCAACAATTCTGATAAGCGCAAATATAAAGCTATGACCTGTGGTAGGCCCTTTTAACTTTTTGCCTACTGAAATTTGCCCACCCCAACGCCAGCCATGCAAATCCCGGTCACAGACTTCGTTTCTGCTTCATCCCCACAATCTGCGTTCATTCTCTCCAGATGCCGCGGCCTCTTCACTTCGCCACCGCAGCACTCAGCACCTGCGTCCTGAAGAAACCACCCTTCGTCCTCTCAATGACTTGTTGATACACACTGCTTGGCGGGTGGTTCATCACAACCGTGCCCTCCTTATAATCGATCTTCGCATCCACCCTTGTATCTCTGATCAAGTTCACAATCCACTTCTCACCATCATCCTGGTTCAATCCCAATCGAGCGCTCAAATCCTTAATATCAATACGCTGATGGATCTTGCAGTAGCTCTCGGAGATAAGATGTCGTGCAGCCTCGACGAATGAGTCGGATGCTGCGACGAGGAAAAAATCGGAGCGGAGGACTTCTTCAGCTTCGGAGAGCTTCTTTTGAGCTTCCTCGAAGTCGAAATCAATGTAGAGCGCCTTGATGAAATCGGTGACTGGGTCGCTGTACTCGTAGTTCTCCTGCTTGACAATGCGGATGATGTCCTTAAGCTGCTTCTGGTATTGTCCAGTGTTGCGTGTGCGGCTTCGGTTGGTGATGACAGCTGCAGTCAGGTATCTGAGGACCCAAGGGCAGGCAGTCTGGATGGTATTAATGAACGGCGCGGAGAAGAAGAGTTCGCAGATGGTGTCGCGGGCGGGTTCGTAGTTGAAGAATGGGAAGAGAGACCAGTGGATGAGCCATGTTCGGTGGGTGAGTTGTGCGAGTGGGTTATTGAAGAGCTTGGTGTCGACTGATTCCTTCACTCTCTGAACCTCCTCCATAGCAGCCTCCCAGTTGGTGGTAAGAATCTCAGATGCCAATTTTCCCCATGTCGCCGCAGAAACCTTGTCATTGTCGGTAGAAAGGACTCGGAATTGGTAGAGAAGCTCGGAAGCAGCAGCATAGTTTCCGCAGCTGTATTGGAAGTTTCCAAAGTCGTAAAGAACATTGACCATCTCGATGGTAACCTATTCGCATTAATTCACGCTCGTGTCTCCACATCTCCAAACTCACATCATGCTCCTTCTTCAAGAACTCCAAATTCGCAACCTTGTCACTTCGCAGACCCGTAACAACATCCTCTCTCCCCAGCAAATCCGTGATCTTCTCACTATCATCCTGATATTTCTCCAAGCGATCCAAAACCACCTGTCTCTTCGTTGAATACTCCTTCGGCACCTCCTCCACACCCTCAAGCTCACGGTACAGATCCGCCACATAATCCGTCATATTCGTCTTCTTCAACAGCTCGAATTTCGCCTTGATCGTCGCGTGCGAGGGCTCCTCATCCTGCTCGAGGAATTGCAGGAGGGGAAATATTAGGTGGCGGTCGAGATGCGTGACCAGTTTGGGGAGGAGATCATACTCCTTGGCGACATCTTCGGGGGATTTGTTTGCATCCGCCATGATTGCGAGTTCGCGCAAGTTGTGTGCTGGAGGTGGATGTCGTCGTCGTCGCTGGTGGGCGTAAGTATGAATATCTCTTTGTGTGCGGCCAAAAAGTTCGTGCGCTAGGCTGGATTGGGGTTAGTTGGAAGCTCGCGTCAACCTCACCTCGAACTTTTGAGCCTCGCGAAGTCCAGCCTTGCAGAAAAGAAGAGGTCGAATTCCATATCAGGAACAACCACAACATTGGCTACAGTATGTCTTCTCAAACCCCTCCTAATCTCGTCTTCGCATATCAAATCCCATTGAACCTAAAACTCAATTGCGCAACTCTTCGGGAATTGAACCATTCTCGACATCCTTCCAAGAACAACCATGCCAGCAATAATACTAACATCTTCCCAGATCAACCTCCATACCCACTCAACATCACCATGTCCCTCCCCTTCCTCCTCCCCCGCGGCCTCCCTCGCGCCTCGACCCTCCGCCTCTTCCGCACGACGACCTCAAAACCCACCCAAGCCGTCCTCCTCCCCCTCCGATTCTACTCAACACCAACCTCACCGCCTCCACGACCAACTCTCGAAACCTCACCCACACCCAACACCTCCGACCCCTCACCATCCCCCTCTGTCCCTCCCACCAGATCTTCCCCACCCACCTCATCCTCCTCCCCCGTACAGTCCGCCAACACAAAACCCTACCACATAACCCTCACTCACGTCGGCAACCTCCCAATCTACCGCCTCAGCAAACGCGGCGGCAACCTAAAACTCACATCTATCAAACACATATCCGGCGACATCAAAGCCCTGTCCTCGGATCTACAGGAGCTGCTGAAAGAGGTGCCCGAGGAGAGCAGTGGCGTGAAGGCCAGCGGGAAGGGGAAGGGAAAGGATAGTATTGAGGTGAGGATGCTTGGGGATGTAGGGGCGGGGAGGGGGGAACTGAGGATCAAGGGGCATTATAAACAGAGCGTCATGGAGTTCTGCCAGATGCATAAGGTGGGATGTAAGGAGGTGATTGAGAATTTGTTATGATGAGGGACAATCGGGGGTGTGTACGATCAGCAGAGTCCCCTCTACGAGCTTGCAAGAGGACTGGGGCGGGATAAGATGTCTATCTTGTTGTTGTAAGACTACTAAAAAGCAACTGTGGATATCTAGGAGAGCATGTATCACTCCTGGGGAAGGAAGACACAAAGCAGTGTGTACGGTAGCCCTACCACCGTAAATATCATGATATTCAAGGCCCCGTAGCATACCTTGTATTTACGTGTATGTTAAAGTCCTAATCGTATACTAGGATCAACTCGATATAGTATAGTATTATCTGCAGTATACCTATTATATTACTTGCTCTTAAAAAGCCCCAAATGCACCCTAAAAGAGAAGCCAACGATAACTCTCGAGGATAGGTACCGCTTAGATGGACCTAAGTAAACCAGGAGAAATATTATATGAAAAGTGGGCGGCGTAGTTGTCTAGCCTCGCCCGCTCTCCCTCTCACTCTCCCTCTCCCTCTCCCTCTCCCTCTCCCTCTCCCTCTCCCTCTCCCTCTCCCTCTCCCTCTCCCTCTCCCTCTCCCTCTCCCTCTCCCTCTCCCTCGTCTGCTCTATAATATAGCTAGTAATTTATACGGGGTGTCGTCATGTTTCGCAGGTGCGCTTTGTAAACACAAACGATAGTCACGAAACGAGGGGCGGAGGGGCGAAGGTTTCGCTGTTGAAGATGCTTGTATATGTGGCGCTGCAATAGGGGAGGGGAGGAGAGGTGACAGAGGACTTGATGATCACCATTCACAGACTCCAGGCATGGTGGATTGGGGTTCTCACCTCATGTCACATCACACACAATCAAAAACCAACTAAACCATATACCATAAACCCCGACCCTTCCTTCCTCACCCTTCCCCCTCACAAACTAGCTAAAAATGTCAACCGAAAAACGAAGCAACGCCTACTCAATACGCTAGCATAACCAATCGAGCCACGACACAGACATTGAAGGTTTCCCAACCAGTCAACCACTCGAGGATATGCGTCCATGTCAAACCCACAACAGGCCACCTACATCTTGCAAGCGGCCCCTACAGAGCAACAACACAGACTAGTACATACAAAGCTTCTTCAGCTCATGGTCATTCATAACATCACAGTGTCTTCTTTCCACCACATTGTGTTTCCTTTTGCATCTCGACTTTTCATTCAAGCGAGATTGTTCGGGCAGCTCAAGCATATTCACGCGAGCAAGGACCCCAGCATATTCATAGCTCCTCCTCTTCTCACTCCAATCCAGCATACTCGACCAACGCTTTCAGGACTCCACTGACCTTCTTATCGTTTTGCCCGATCCTTAGCGCAATCAAGACATTATCCCTGGCTATCAACGCCTGTGGTGGTATCGCGGTCTCAGGATCATCTGTATCCCAGCTCTTCTCGCCTAGCCTTCTCAAGACGCCTATGCCACGCGTTGCGATAATGCAAAGATGCTCCTCCTCCACGCCCTTTGGCGCGACAGGTGGCCCTCTACCATGTTGAGGAGCCGGGGGGTCGGTCTCGAGACACAGAGATAATACCAGGCGAGATAAGTTTTGCGCGAAGCCATCTTCTGACGTGAGCCATGATTGAGTCAAGCCTGTTTCGAATCCAGGTGCAAGACTTGATAATATCTCGGCTGCAAGTAAGGATTGCATCAATAACGGTTTCCTTGCCTCCACCACCGTCACCAACGCGCCTCGCTTCCCATCCTGCCTGTCTTCTGGAATCGCTGATATGGCGAGCGCAAACGTCCGTGTCAGCAAGTCGAACGGTGGACTTGACGCAACATCCGAAGCAAATATCGTCTTGTAATGCCTCCGATTTGGTTCGTCTCGAGCTAATAACTTGGCAAGACTGTGCACTGCAGGAGGAAGATATCGATGCATCGCCGGATCATAAGGTGAGAACGTAACTCGTTCTGAAATATTAGGGGGCGGGCCAGGCGCAAAAGCGAGGAGAAAATGTAGTAAGCAAAGGGCCTGCTCCCTACCGGAAAGCTCAATCGTTTGAGCCAAGTTCGAGAAGAATACAATAATGTCCTTCATGAAATCCAGGGTATTTGAGCTTGTCCGTAAAAGAAAGTTTCGTGTTCCGAGATAACGAATAACTTTACACAAAAATTTGATGACCAGTTCGTCCGCCAGAAGGTGATGATTGGATTCGTAAAAGGAGAGATTTCGTAATATTGTCGTGATGCACACCAATCGGTCAACGGCGCGGTCCAGTTTATACTCCATCGAGGCGAATGCATGTATATCTTGCAACATATTCGCCTCGATTTTGCAGCCACGAACCACATCCTCGTACGAAGTGACAAGCATAACATCTGAGACTTCGGCCGCACTGTCTGCTAGTAGCTCAACCTGGTCTTCCGCACAATCAATCATTGTCTCTACCAAATCCTCACAGTTGCTCAGGTTGAATTGTAGGCGATTCTCAACCGATAGGCTGACCAAAGTGTCCAACGCCATTCGCACCTCGGCGTGAATTCCACACTGTAAACTCATCGTAAGAGCGTGGACATCGATAGCACCTAGCTCTGCCACAGATGGCAAATCCGGCTTCAATGCAATCAACTCCGAGCCAATCTTTTCTAGGGAAACAAGCTCAACGCCCCCGTCGGTGTCCAATATCCGAACCTTGGGATCAAGTTCGTCTGGTAGCTTAAAATCTGTTGGAGGTGGTGGTTCAGCAGCAAAGCTACCTGCAACTTGTGGTGGTTGAAGAGAAAGGCTGCTAGGCTTCACAGACGATACTGGTGATGGTATTGGAAATGAGGCACCATTTTGTGGTGTGACGGCTTCCATCGTCCTTGGCAAACTGTTCCTAGGATGGCTCTGAGGTCCCATCGGTCGTGGTTGTCCTGGGGGTTGAGGTGTCGAGAATCCATTGACGGCTGGTGGTTGAGGGTGATGGATAGGTGCCATTTGCTTCACGGGAGTCGAATGCAGCTGCTGCTGTTGCATTTGCTGTTGCTGCATCATTTTTTGCTGCTGCTGCTGCTGCATGAATTGTTGCGATTGCATTGGATTCTGAGGAGCCATCGGTTGTGTGGGAGACATCTGCGGGCCAGGACCTCCAGCATTGGGATTCTGCTGCATCATAGCTCTTTGCCGTTGTTGATTCATCTGCCACGCTTCCTCAAATTGCAATAGATTCCGGTCATAGTGATACTTGAGTTGTTGCGCGGCATTTTGAGCCTGCATAGGCGGAAATTGCATAGTGGCCGCAACCTGCGGCCACCCATTCTGAGCTGCGACTTTCTTGTATCCTCCGAGTTTTCTAATGGTCATGTACAAAGTCATCAATGCTATCGGCCGGTCAAGCACAACTGGGTTCATGTCCAAGGGCATATTCCTTTGCGCCATGAAAGATTGTAAACTCTTCATGAAGCTTTCCGGGTTAGGTCCACCCGGTTGGGGTACTGGTTGTCCAGGGCGCATACCAACAAGTTGACCATTCTGCTGCACCTGCATTTGTTGCATTGGACTGACGTTGGGTGGCATGTTTGGCATCGTCCCTCGTTGCGCCATTAGGTTCTGTTGGTTGAGTTGCCTTTGGACTTGCATCTGATACAGCATATTTTGTTGGTCCATACCCTGCGGCCGTTGTTGATACACGTGGGGTTGTTGCATCTGGGGATTGGGGATTGGATTTTGAGGAGGGACGGAACTTCGACCCGATGGAGGTGTGAAATTCTGGCCAAAGTTTTGTTGAAACGAAGGATTTTGGGCATATGGATTATTGCCCTGCGGCGTGTCGACTCTATTCCCATGTTCTGATTGAGACGGAGATGCTTGGGGGAACTGTTGGGCGGCAGGGGAGAACGGATGTGGTGATGCTGTCGAGACTCTCTGCGGTACGCCACCAGGACGTAACTGGTTGCCCATTATAGGCGAGGGACTCGCATTCGTAGATCCATTCTGCAGATGCGAATAAGGCGGCCCCCCCTGTGATGTATGCGGTGGAGGCGCGCCGGAAGGAAAGCCACCAGGATATGGGTTCTGCTGAGGTGTCTGCGATCGCGAATTCGGCAGCATGCCCGGTGCTTGTCGTGGAGAGGTTCCCAAGCTGTCTTCTCGCGGTCTTGGTCTCTTGGAAGGGATTACGGGGTTGGTCTGGTACACAGGTTGGTTGAAGGCGGGCGAGCCATTCCGAGGAGCCGCGCCATTCTGCATGCGCTGCTGGAGTTGTTGATTTTGGAACTGCGAGGAAGCATCGAAGGGGGAATTGTTGTTCATAAAGGACGAAGGGTCCAGCATGGCACTGGGCGGATTCGAGTCGAGGTGATTAAATCCTGCGCCATTGTGATTCTGGACGGCAGCGTCGTTCATCCAGCCACTCATATTCGTGGGAAGCCCATCTGCAGTCGCGACCTGATGTCAGCGAAAGTATCGTATAAGTGAGTCGCCATAGAGACTAGGAGAGATGCGGGAGATGGGGGGGGCGCGACTCGAGGCGGGTCGTGATGGATTGTCAGGACGCGGCGGATAGAGCGACGAAGCAAAGGGGAAATCAATGCTCATCAGACCATCAACCGGGACTCTGGCGACGGTCTCCTGAACGCGACAGCATCTATTCGACGTCACGAGACGACACTTGGAGCCGCGATCGATGGGAGGAATGGAAGGAGGGTCTCACCTAACTACAGTACGCGCTGTGGTGCTGTTGATTTCGCAGACTTCGCTCTTGTCGCTTGTGCTTGTCGGCTTGTTCGAGACTAACCCGATCGGGCGAGTCTATAAATACCGATGGCGCCGAGAAACCGAGGACGGGCGAGGAGGATACTGTACGTGCAATCAACGAGTCAACGGGACGGGGACGGAGACGGAGACGGAGTCGGGGACGGAGTCGGGGACGGAGACCGAGACGGACGACGGGACTATCGATCAGAACAGAGTCGGAGGGATGCACATTCGCGGCTTTTTCGGTGCTGGAACATCGCTCGTCAGTCAAGAACATCCGGATTCCGCGGCTTATTGGACCATCCGAGGAGGTGCGATGGCGAGGCGACGATCGATCGGCTCAAGCGCGGTGAGTAGGGGTGACGTGATGGAGCGAGGTGAGGGTGAGGTGAGGTCGGCTGAGAGTGAGGGTGAGCCTGTGAGGTGAGTCGTGAGGGTGAGATTGCTCACGTGAGGGTGAGCATGCTCATGTGATGAGGGCCAAGATTCCAAGGTCACGTGTGACGGATGGCTTGAGGTGGATGGCCATGGCACGCGGCTGACGAAAGGTCGCCGTAGAGATGAGTACGGGGGACCGTATCGCCTTACTCCGTACAGCGAGCGACAAGCTCGTCGTTCGTCGTCGTTCGTCGTGAGCGGAGGCACGGAGTAGTCGTCGTCGTCGCAAGGGCAAACGAGCCAATCAGAGCCCCGGAAGAGGCCCATCGTTCTCTTCCACCGACAACGCGATTTCGTGCCGCTGCAAGCATCCGTCGAAGCGGCCATCGGACATCCTGAAACTTTCGCTGTAGCAGCATTCCTAAAAGTACATTTGGCAGCGATGAGGTCGAGGGTAGAACTGGTCGTGTGGAGGTGCACGGAGTGCTGGCTGCTGGCTTGGCTGCTGGCCGCTGGCTGGAAACGGCGAAACCGCCATGCTGCTTTAGAATCCCGTCCTGGGGATTCCCTTCCTTCACTGAATGGGCCACGACTCGGGAGACGGAAATTTGCGACACGACGACGCTGGACTCCCGAGGATATTCTCTGATGGCAGAGTGCTTCTCTCGCTGGGAGATCTCGTCGCCCTCACTCGAGAGGCGGGTCGTCGTCGTTGATCCTTCGGTCCTAAGGCCAAGGTGACCCTCCTGGTAAATTGGCGATTTGGCGGAGAGAAGGCTCTCGGTTGCGTCTCGATACAGCGGCAGGCAGAGACGAGTGCGGACGGGGCGAGGATGCCATACCAGGCGTGCTCATGGTCAACATCCACGCCGAATCCGAAAAATGAAGACTAACATGAGAGAAAGAGAAAGGAAGGGGAGGGGAAGCAGAAACCGGGGGTGGAGGGGGTCTTAAAAGAAAACGCCGAGCAGACAGCTCAGATGAGATGGCTGTCGTTGGGCCAGCTCCCTCTTTAATCACGGTGGTCGTGACAGCGGATAAGCGTAAAGTAGGCGTAGACGTAGTAGCCAGGCAGAGGAAGAGGCAGAGGCAGGTCTCGTTCTTCTCCCATTGACTCCATCCAATCCCTCCGATCCAGTCCAGTCCAGTCCAGTCCAGTCCAATCACTCCAATCCATTCCGATTCAAACCCATCACCCCAACAGCAATATTACGAGAGCCTCGAGACTTGGGAGACTTGAGAGCACAAGTAGAAGCAGAGATTGTCTCCCGGTACGGCACTGCGTCACACAGGCCAAGCCCATGCCTGTTGCAGCTTGAGTGGAAAGCACTTCAATAGGTCTTCGATCGCCCAGATCATATGGGCCTACAACGTATGGCCCATCTGATCTGGAGATCCCCACTTGCCACCACGACATCTCACGATACGCAATCGTCCGTTTGGTTTCGGATGGGGGGGGGGGAAGAGGCACATCTTGAGACATCGCTGTGGCAGCTGCTTCATCCTCAACTTTCAAGCGTGTAGCCTGAACTTCTGCTCAGTCTTACCTCCTCATCTTGCCTAATCTTGCCTAATCTTGCCTCATCCCACCGTACTGTACATCATTGATTCTCTCGTGCTGCTCTTTGGCCTTCTAAATCTCCCGGGAGAAACCCACGCAGCCGGCAGAGCCGAAGTTGGAGTGAGGTGGAAAAGTGGTCTGCTTTGGCTGCCTTTTGTTGTCGTCGTCCCAATCAAGCAGATCACTCGATCTCGTCCTTGTCCTCGACGCCACAACAGCCATTCAAGACTCGCTGCAGGAATGGAGGATGGGCCATGGCTGGCGCTGGCATGCGGGATGGGGATCCAGTGAGCTTTCCGCTTCTTTGTTGGCAATGCAATGCAATCCACGGCTTCTCAGCACCGACCAGGGACGACGTAAATGGTAAATCGTAAAACGCAAAACGCAAAACGCAAACGCGGGGCAGATAGCAAATGGCAAATAGCAAATGGCAAAGTCAACCTGCCAGCAGGGCATTTGAGGTCATTTGGGGTGCGGAGGTGGTTGGTAGTCGTCGTCTGAACGCCTCCCGTTCATGACAAGTTATTGAACAAGGATGACCAAGTACGGAGTAACCTCCTTGCATGGATGATGAGACATGGCGAATGGAATGCCCAATATTCCGGACTTTGGAGTAAGTACTTTTTGCCAAACATGGATACATGGACAACAGGATAACATTGGGGTGCGTGAATGCTGCCACTGGCGCCACTGGCATTCCCGTTTGACGGTTTGAATCGGTTTGATGGTTGAAAATGCAGGAGAAGATTGAACCTGAAATGCGAGGTCGGGTTTATGCTGGGTAAAGGGACCCGAATCGTGGTGTTGATAGCTTGATATGCGTGGCAGGGTGAGGGGGGTGAAGGGAGCGAAGTATGGTTTGCTGGGCCGGGAACTGCTGAATGCCGCTAACCCGAATTTGGTGGAAGTCCTGGATGGTGATTCGTTGGATGGATTACACTATTTTGATCTGTTTCTTTGGGATGCCTGCCGACGCGGCGTTGAGGCGGTCTTCCATGCAGGTGGAAAGATGGAGGAGGTTGGGGGATCGATACGAGTACGGAGTACAACTTGTACTCGACTCTTGAGTAAGTACTACGTACCTACTTCGTAAATACTGTACAACGAACAGGGATACATAAATGTTAAATGACCCCACACCATTTAACCAATAGGAGCCCAAAAGGAGGTATCCAGAGTCATGACCAGGTGATTGGACAGACCACTCGGATTTTCGACAGTATTCGGACTCGTAACTCTATTACGTTGTACCCTCCTACTGTACTTGTACAAGTATGTCCCGTTACTTCGTCACCCTGAAGCTGTACGCTACGCGGTACCGTAGTACTGTAGCAGTACCAGAATAGGGGGACAAATAGCGGAAGAGTACTATACAAATGTATTCCGCCTTCGGGCGCAGAGGTCAGATCTCCTTTTAGGTGCACCCCTATTTCTGTAGCCTGTCGGTTAGCCTGTAACTTGTATTAGTCTGTACTCCATAGCGCCGTGCAGGGCGAGACAGAAACGCTTGCCAAGAGGTCCTCAGGGGTCTCAAGTTCCCAGGCCCTAAGAAGAGTATGTTACTTCCACGTAAGCGGGGTCGAACATTCCGAATTCGAGTCTGCATAACCTTATGCATGTACGAAGTAATCCCGGGGCCAGCGCCTAAGATGAGCTGTGACGAAAATCAGTTGGTTTTCCTCGTCCGCCGTGATGGAGGGGAAATGGGTGAGCACATTCGCTTAAATACGGAGTAGGTTTACAGTACTGTAGAGGGGCCTACAGTACAGCACAGCACAGTACGTATATAGAGATTAGATTAGATTAGATTAGATTAGCGAGATTGCCACGTGATGACCGGCTCACATTTTCGACGTTCGCGAAGCCGGATTGCATCACGACATGAGTTCTTCTACCCGATCTAGGAATTTTGGTGTCAATTCGGCAGACCCGGAGAGATGCCAAAACGAAAAATGAAAGAGGCAGAAATCGGTGAAGTCAAGGATGCGCCTCGAAGAAGTAGTCGACGGACCAGTACCCAAGAGGTGAAGAAAGAGGCACAGATGGAAGCGCCTGCTCCAGCGGCCAAGAAGTCGAAGAAAGCAAGGTCATCCGGAGGAGAAAGGGTCGATGAACCCTCGAAAGAAGAGGAAGAGGAAGCAACGAAATCTGTGAGTAAGGGAAGCATGCTAGATATGTCACGCTCATTGCAAACGCAAACCCACGGACAGCCCTTCTCTTTCTATTACACATTAATTTTGTGCCTGTCACGGAGCACCGTAAAACATGTTACAAACTTCTTCGTCCGTACGAAGTAGACCGCAGTTTCTGACTATCCATCAGAAATCCACGGAAGCAACCAACATCACCAAAGCTCAAACAAGTGCCCCAACCACGAATGGAGATGTCTCGACGCCTGGTGAACGCCAGTACTGGCTGATGAAAGCCGAGCCCGAGTCTCGAATGGAGAAAGGCCACGATATTAAATTCTCGATCGACGATCTCGCTGCGAAGACGGAGCCAGAACCTTGGGATGGTAAGTTCTCGGTGTCCCTCATCATTTCAAGAGGCTGATTTGTTGTGCAGGCATCAGGAATTTCGCAGGTTGGTTTATCAAACGAGGACTTGGAGTGGTAGTCTGATGAGGGCACAATAGCACGCAACAACCTCCGCGCCATGAAGAAAGGCGACATGGCATTCTTCTACCATTCAAGCTGCAAAGTCCCCGCCATCGTCGGAACCATGGACATCGTCCAAGAGCACACACCTGACTGTACCTCTCCCCTCCCTTCCCCCATACCCTTTCCCTCACTGAAAACCTCTAACCCCCTCCCTCTAGTATCAGCGCACAACCCTCACCTCCCCTACCACGACCCGAAATCCACCCCAGACAACCCCAAATGGTCAGTCGTCCACGTGACGTTCCGCCAGAAACTCAAGATACCTATCACGCTCAAGGAGTTGAAGGAGTGGCAGGGGGTGAAGGGACATCCGCTGGAGAATATGCAGATGCTGAGGTTGGCGAGGATGAGTGTGAGTAAGGTGGAGAGAGGGGAGTGGGAGTTTTTGGTGAGGGAGATTGGGGGACGGGGGGATGTTGTTGTCTGATGGGGTTGAGGAGAGGGATAAAGGGGGAACAGAGATGGCAGCGTGTGAGATTATTTGTATGATAAGTATGCTAAGATGGTGAGGTGTATTCTGTACGCGGCATCTAACCAAGCTCTTCTCGCTTCAGAGTGCAAATTTTCAGCTGGACAAAAAGAGCCTTTGCAAAAGCACATACCATAAAGTTTCGGCACCACGACGTATTTTTGGCTACTAGTTGGGCGATGGGTGGTTTGTTTGAGTTTATGTATGGGGTGGAGTTGGCGCTGCCTCTGTTGTTCATTCTACAGCCCACATCACTTACGAAGGCCTGATACAGTCGTCCCCACGCCGTTGTCAGAGACAATATTTCCTCAGAGGGGATCATGGTTTCATTCCTGGTTATGGCTTCCACTTGGGCAGCTTGCGCCGCACCAACACGCCAAAGAAAGGGGGACCCCTGATTATCTGTTCGTCTCCTCTCTAGCGCCGCGTCTTGGTCTCTCGTCGTCTGGTTTGCTGTCGAGTCGAGGCAGGATGTTCAACGCCCTCCGCCTTTCAACCCTAGCCTCGTCAGTATAGCTATTACCCCCTGGCTGGATTTTCTTCCCCTCCGCAAAAACTCGCTGTCTCATCTTCGGTGCCTCGGGCGAGTGGATTTGATTTGTCGGATGAGTAACCTTACGAAGGCTCAAGCTTTATTGATAGGATCGTCAAGCACTTCGGTTCGTGGCTGCTTCATGGGAATAGTAGCGAATGGCACAAGTGGTGCTGTGGCGCGACCCCACAACCCCTTTACCGCTGCATGATAATAGAGTCAGGCTGTCAAGAATTTAGCCGAATGTTGTTGTTTACGCGAGACAACCACGCACAAATGCAGAGAACACAACACCCGAATAGATGCTATGATTTTCATAAACAGAATCTGGTGGCAGAACAATATCTGTCCTGATTTAAACAGGAGGGCTGACGACCTTGATCGGAGACGGAAACAAAAGACTTGGTGCCAGGAACGGCACGAAATTTACTGGTGTTTCAGAAGAATAGCACCGCTTAGGAAAACAGAAGCAATTCACACATCCTCGCTAGGCCGATTGGGCTAGACTATAGGGCTTATGAGAGCAATGATTGCCTCCAGAGACGAGAAGGTGGTAATCCCCCCTGGAAACAGGTCATGTCGATGAGACAGGATAGCTAGAATATTGGAGACAGATGATATAGAGAAGCCAGCATTAGACGAACAAGTAAAGAAGATAGAGCGCCTATAGAAGAGGGAAGGTGAAATGGAGGAGACAGAAGAGACAGAAGAGACAGAAGAGACAGAAGAGACAGAAGAGACAGAAGAGACAGAAGAGACAGAAGAGACAGAAGAGACAGAAGAGACAGAAGAGTAACAGCAATACCTGAATTTCTATATCTTGGAGCTTCAATCTCTGCTCTTCCTCTCTCTTCTTTCTCGGCATCTTTGAAGCACCGCGCATTCAGAGATCACAACTTCGACACTTTCACGCAACCACACCACCACGATGTCGGATAACATCCCCCCCATCGACTCCCGAAAGACCCTTTCCAGCAAGCACAAGCCCTTTGTCGGCCATCCTAGTAGCCCCAAAGCTGACGTCTTCTTTATCATCTCCCCGTCCCCCAAAAACCGCCTCTCGGTCCCCTGCGGCCATTCCTCCGGCAAATGCCCCCCCGATTGCCGTCCTCTCATCTGGCACCAAATCAGATGTTCCGCGAACCATCACCACTTCATCGTCGCGACGTCCCAGCTCGCTCTTCACGGCACGGCCATCAGCCACCAACCGCTCGCCGCCGTAGACGAACATGGACATCCCCTCGCCGCCTACGACATCGAGTTCATGATCCCCAAAGAGCTCGTCCAGGACGGCGTGGTCTTCGAGATCTGGTTCCAGCTCGGCGGTCATAAGTTCGGCTGCACGGTCTTCGATGCCTCCAAGTACACATCGGCCTTCTCCAAGTTCGGCAAGTCCCTCTGCAGCGCTCTCCACAAGAAAGACAAGACGCCCGACCCGGTTCCACCGGCTCCTCGCGTGAGCCTCTGGGACTCGCGATGGGAAATGGAGGGCCCTGGAATCCTCGGCTTCGATCCATGGTATCAGGCGGACGAGGACAATCATTCCCGCGACGACTATGCTCGTATCTTCGGCCGGAGGATGTCCTCGCAAGATATCATCAACTATTTTGATCCCCCCCCTCCCTATCACTTGGGGGGTTCCGGGGTGGATGACCGAGCGATGATACAGGTGGATCGGGCGCCTGGGGTTCGCGAGGGGATACTCGTGGGCGCGGGATTCCATGTACCGCTCTCGAATCTCTACCCGCCTCAACCGCCGCCGCCGCCTCTTTCTCCCCCGCCGCTCATCGCAACCACGCGCGGGGAGCTCAGCCCGGGTTGGCTGGGCTGTTCGTTGATGCGTCTTGAAGCCCCTTCCGTTGCCGAGACGCCCTCGTCGTATGCGGTGAGTAACCCGGTGATCAATGGTGCGAGTTCGAGAGGGGTGCGGGTTGCGATTCCAGAGGATGGGTGGGGACGACAGCAGGGCACTCCGCGGGATGGTGATCGGTAAAGGGAAGTGGTGAGACCGAGTGCCTGTTTGGAGTTTGATACGTTTGGTGGAGCTTTGAACTTTGAACTTTTGCATCGACCGTTGATCGGAGTGTCTGGAGGTTGCCCGCCTTCTAATTCTGGATGTCTGTTTGGAGTTTGATACGTTTGTTGGAGCTTTGAACTTTGAACTTATACATCGACGTTGATCGGAGTGTCTGGAGGTTGCCCGTCTTCTAATTCTGGATGTCTGTTTGGAGTTTGATACGTTTGTTGGAGCTTTAAACTTTGAACTTATACATCGACGTTGATCGGAGTGTCTGGAGGTTGCCCGTCTTCTAATTTTGGATGCCTGTTCGCTGTTTACAATTGAAATATTTGTATAGAGAGAGTTTCATGGCGTACCTTGATCGTATAATGTGAATGAATTCGTGAAGGAAACGTGAAATTGGCCTGTGGAAATGAAGTGACGACAGATGTAGGGCTCTTAGAAAACCAAGAGATCCTTCTTAAAAGCTTTCGGAATAGGCGGGACAGTGACAGGATAAGTTGCCATGGAGACTTGGAAGGAGAAGCTTTCTAAATAGGTGGTACAGTGACCCATGCCAGGGATAAATTGGCATGGAGAAGTTTGGAAGGAGAAGCTTTCTAAATAGGTGGGACAATGGTAGGATAAGCTGCCATGGAGACTTTGAAGGAAGCTAGAGGGCCGGAAAATTGAAGAAACGGGCGTCAAGAATGCAACAAATTAATAAAGAGCCATGTACGCCTCGCTGGATAGGCTTGATCAATTAGCATGATGTTCACAGGTCGGCTATAAGGACCCAGGAGACCACTTCTCACATCGCCGCCCAGCATCAACTCCCTCCCTTCATAAATCCCCAAAACACAATACCATATCACCAATCACAGTTCGCCTGGTTTCAACCCGCCATCTTCTCTCTCTCTCGGGGTGGCGGGAATGTTTTGTCGTTCGCTCAGGCTGATTTGATCTTCCCCCCTTTTTGACAATCGAGGTCGATGCTCCCCAGTTCTCGCTTAATAAATGAGACAGTCCTCGTCCTCTCCACCCTCGCAATCCTCCACCACCCCACAGTAGCAGAGCGCCCCTTTCTCAAACAGCCATCCTACTTCTGGCGCCTCACTTTGGAAATTACCGATACCGCGGTCCCCACAGCGCCGACGGTCGCTTCGCGCGCTCCGGGCGGATGTGTGAAAATCGCCCTCGTGACCTGCGATCCGGAGGAGTTCCACCAGCGAGGAAACCTTTGCGGGCATGAGCGGGGTTTTGCGCGGTCTCTTCGCCCGCTTTGGGGAGCTCGCGCGGCGTTATGGGTGACCATGCTGGGCTTGGGAGCACGCGGGGATCATCGTCGGGCCATTGAGCCGGGCGTGGATTCTCGCTATTTCGATTTCGTTCTGGCCGAACGATCTGACTACCGAGGGTGGCTGCGGGAGAGGGGTGTTGACCGTCGTCAATGGTGTTTTGAGAGCGAATCGTGGGGCTCTGATTCTCTTTTCCTTCGTCTGCCGTGAAATATTCATTTAAAAACGCGGCGTGGTTTCTCTCTGGGTTTTCATGATGATCGATACTGGGGATAGGATAGTCAGAACCAGGATAGAGAACCGGTCGTTTGCGTTCTGACTCGCTTGCTTGTTCCTCTCCGTCGGAAAGCATTTCTTGATCGCTGTCTACATCTCTGTCATGAGAATGTATTTCTTGAAGTGGAATTCTTTGAACATGATGTCTAGTAGGGCTCGGTCTCTCATGATTACCTCCATCTTCACCGTCGTAAAAGTCGGTCAAGGCTTCGCTGCTGTTACTCCAAGCTTCATTCCCGTCTTCTTCCATACTCCTTCCACCCTGAGGCACTCCGTTATCAGCGAGTGATGGAATTTGCTCGTTCCCGTGCATAATATTTTTGTGCATGTCATCGTCTTCATCTCTGTCTAGATCGATAGAGGCCTCTCCTTGCTGCGCTGAGGACTTCACAGGCTTTCTATACCACTGCGACGTCTTTGGATCTTGGCTGAACCAGTGCATTTCATAGGGATTGGAGGCGTTCCATCTATGACGACTTAGTCGAGATTTCTTCTTCGTACCAGTGCGATCCTTTGGAAGAAAACTTTGCTCCGAGGCTCGTGGTAGAACTGGAGTGTCCCAACTTGCCTGAGATGGAGAATGGTGATTGGAACACATTTTTTTCTTGACGATGGAAGTAGTTGAATTTTCTTTCGGTTCTGATCGAAGAGGAATTTTCCTTGTACCATTGCCGATTTTAAAGTAAATATCAACTCCTATATGCATAAGTTAGAGCAAGCCTTGCTAAGGAACAAACTCTAGAACATGAGTTTGCTATATGGGCTTTATGTCAGCGGATCTTCTGTTCCACGCGATGAGCACTACTTCATTGTATCCTTCTGTATTCCATTGAAAACTAGATATAAGTTGCACTAGTGGAGTCAAAATCAAGATTAATGTGGGAGATTTGCGCCTACCCTTGGTATCAAAACCCATTATTCTGCCACAGTTCACACGGATTCAAGCTTCAAGTTCTACCGCATGCTTCGTTCGGGCTCATCTCAAAGTGAATATTTGTATTTGTCTTAATTCAGTAAGGGCTTGCAAGAAAACACAGATCTCCAGGAGTCTCACCAGTGGAACAGGGATCTGCCCAAATATTGCTTATACTCAACTCACCGTCACTTTCCAGTCATATTACAAGGACATCAAATTGTTAGCCCCCCAATTAATCAGCCGTTTCTATTAAGACGTGGCATCCTAGGCATCCTAGAATCTAGGGACCGCACAGTGGGAACTCTCAGCAGTGGCGGACCAGTAGCAAAAGTTGCCAAAGCATCCGACCATTCTCCTCTCGCGCCGTTGGAGACCAGAAGGTTGCCGTCGCGCTTGGGTCTCTGCTAATCGGGGAAGTCACTAGAATTCCATGTCTGCCAAAGACGAGAGCGTTGCAGAACTTCTTCATCCTTCACTTGAGAGTAGTAAACGGCGTTGTGGAGCGACAATGTATTGTGGAAACGTTTCTTTGAAGAGGAGGGAGAATCTTTGGCTGGCATGGGACATATAAGGTTGCACTGTTCCATTGTTAAATGACCATGTGTTTCCTTACGAAATCGCTCAAACAATGGACAAAGATGTGGTTTCCGATCGGTCTGACAACGTGACAGACCACAAAGATTTCTCATACCAAATATAGAATGAAAGAGCGTCATGAGACAAAGACGTTGAAAGCTCTACATGAAATACAGAGTAAGCTGCCCGTTCTGTTGAATCTTTTATTTCCTTTTTGTGACACAAACAAGAAATATGCCTCAAAAAGATTCTCGAAACAACACATTCTCAGCTCAAGCATCGATACTGATCGATCGTGCTAGATTTTTGCCAACTTCCTGGCCGTGCAAGGACGAAGATCTGCTATTCGGTTGATCTGTATCGATTTAACAGGTATCATAGCAAAGATCGTCATGCGGACTTGATCTGGGGCTTTTGCGACGAAGTTAGTGATGAGGAGATTGAATGTTTCATTGACCATAACCTTAAATGAGGGATAGACTACACGGCTCGAAACATACTTAAGCCTGCTGCTGACGGAATGTATATATCTTTCTTAAATACGATAAGCCAGCATTGTTCAATATAAACACTTTGATACTCCTTGAAGTTCCTTGATCCGTTGACCCTGGGCAGGACGAGGTCAGTTGATTTTAACCGAACCCCTGAAAGAAAGCACGAGTGGCTTCCAGACCTGCGCGCAAAATTCGAAACAAGATTATCCAACGGCGTCTATCTAATGAGGATTCTCTGCGGCTCCAGCGTCCCCATAACGCGGCGTAGATCGACTCAATGTTCTTGAAAGTTAGCTAAGAGGACCATTAAGGCGTCATCCGTTCATTTGGTCCGAGAATAAATCAGCGCCTCGAAGGGATTCCCTCTAAGCAGTATCGCTACTTTATCTCCATTCACTTTGGCTTCTGGTAAGTACATTCCGCAAAATCCCCTTTTCGTGATGAAGTGGCTTGTCGTGGGCGGGATATTTCTTGGATGGAGAACATGTTCTAGAGCGGAAAACACGCCACTCAATCCAGTGGTTTCTGAGCATGCGTAATCTGACAGCATTACAGCTACCAACCTGCCCAATTGACATGATTCAGCCATGGTATTCCACAGTGGTAAAAGCGAGGCTTCAGAGATGTCTTGTCGCCCTACGAGAATATTAAAACAATCTTTATATTCTTGTTCGGCAGCGCCACCACTCCGCCTTCGAAGCTCCTTAGCTCAGAGTAAATTCGGACTTTTATCCCTTTCTAAGCGACCGTACTAATAGTAGTACGTAATGCTCTTCTAGCTAGGTGGCCAAAACCAAAAACAAAAGAGAGGCACTTATAAAGACTGTAATTTATTTTTATATAGTCATCTAGTACTTATATATAATCCTACTTACCTATAATTCTATACTCTATACAGGGTATAATAGTCATGTGATGACTACCCACGACTACTCTGAGTTCAGTTGAGTTGAGTAACTATCTACTCAAACTCAACCCCGAATCTACTACTTATTATACTCAACTCAACTCAGATCAAACTCAACCTATTGAGTAAATCGTGATCAAACTGCTCCATATCGAGTTCTAGAGTGAACAGCTTATAACACCCTCCAGAGTGATATTCAACCCTGGCGGATTCAGACTGACAAAAAGCGAGTACTCCTGAAATAAATATAATCAAAGTCGTAATTCATATTAGTAGTCTGTATATTTTGTTTTCTCTAAATTTGATCTTAAAATGCCACATTGTATGCCAACTCAGAGAAAGAAGTCTTCGTTTCGAGCCCATCGCTGCTGTGACCCGACCGTCACAGAATCGCTCTAGACTTTCCGTTTTCTCATCTGACAGATCGCTTAGGAAATCCAGGACCAAATTGGAAGACCGAATAGTAGACCAATGGTCACCTCAACGGCTATCTTCTAAATGAAACGGCCACATTCACCAATGGACGTAACTCTAGTTTTAAGAGTAACTCCGACTATGAATCTCAACCGGAGGCTCGCTCAATGGGCCAATTTGGTTATACACAGGCATTCACAGCGGACCAACAAGTCAACAGCGTACGCCATACAGTGGTCTCACCTCTGGCGATGCTCATCTCTCATCTCTCCTGTGTAAATGGGGGGTATATTGGCTCTATGACAATAAAGTCTGTCTTTGATTACGTTAGGAGTGAACGCTTAACATACATGCCCCGACGTGGCCGTGGGTTGGACAAAGTACTGAGCTGGGTGTAGTAATTCTCTTTACAAATATCCGGCTGTGAAAGATTCGTCGGCTCACTTATGCAAGATAGTAAAGGAGCTGCACAGTTGTTTTGGGCTTCTTATCCAGCTTTGCTTAAAGTGAGTCTTCCTATTATTACTTGGGAAAATGACCTAAATACACAGAAACTTTTCGGCCACTTTTTAACTATACAGATTCTAGGCGGGACTATATACTGCAGCCAAGGGCAACTTCCTCTGGATTCAATTAGTGACAGAACCTTCGAAAAGGGAGACGTCTATCGATGGCTGCAAAACGATCGTTATTTCTGCGAAGGAATCACCAAATACTGTCGGTCGATTACTCCGAAACCTCATTTCAGACGCCACAGCGGATTTTATCAAAGTAGAGTCACTCAACTACTTTCATGGCTTCTTGTCTCCGAGCGACCACTGAAAATCGCAGATATTAAAGACCTGCGGCGAGTTAACATACAGAAGAAGAATCTCGTTAGTTGAACCACGAAAATTGCAGAAAATACTAAAATCTTTTGCGGGAGGGCTCCTAGTTACCCCTCAGAATGGAATTGTGCGCTTTCGTCATGGTTCTATTAGAGACCAACTATTTTAGATTGCTGCCATTGGCGAGAAACTCCAAGGCTCTCCAACAATTCAGACAGAGGCTATCACAAGGGCTTTTGGCATATTCCAGACTCCGTCTTGCAACAACATCTGAGGAGAGTGTGGATCATCTAGAGGAGCGAACTTCGGGGTTCCCTACGCGCCGGTTAATGGCGCCGGTCTCTGATCACCCGCAGGGTCATTTGGAGAAAGGAGCTTTCGGCAGTGGTCTGTTTCTATAGTTAAATGTTTATTGAAAGTAGAGACTTGCGAGAGTGGAGGGATATAGACGACTCCGTATGATCCGGGACCTAATTACCTTACAAGAAATTCAGAGGCTTTCCTGAGCACCTCGTCTGAAGTTTTCCAATATGTTCGAACCAGAACACACCCCAAAAACGCAGAAATATGAACATTACCATTAAAATGCCGAGTCTCTCGCGCTTGGCAACGGCCATCCTGAGAACAGCCACAGATCAGAAGGTTCAAATTCCATGCCCCAATCCTGCATCGAGAAGTCCATGTCGCCCGCACCCATGTCTGGCACTTGGCCCATCTCATCTGAAAATTGTGCCTCTAGTGTAGTAGTTGTTGTAGAGGGCATCTTGCGCTTTAGAATTTCCTGGCATTGCGACAAGCTTGATGTCGCTGCTTCGGCCATTGCATCATCTACAGGCGTTCCGTTTTCTATCGCATTGATGTGGGCTAAGGCGATGGAATACAATAAATGACTCTTCACGGCGGTTTCCCCTGCCTCGAGACGCTTTTGTGCCAGGTCGATCATATCTTGTAGCAAGCTTAGGTAGGGTCCACGACTGGATTTTGTTTCGTCTGGGAAGAAGCCTGGAAGTTCCTGCTCCAGTGGCATGATCATTTCCTGGTAGATTATTATGACTGTATGTATCAGCATCTCCTTCAGAAACCCACCACTGATCAGGCGAAAGCGTGTATAGTCATCCTCGACCTTGCTGTTATCTGAATCAGGAGTCGGCAGAAGAGAACCCGACGGCGTAGAGTGCACCGCTAATGCTGTATCGAGATAGATCTTGTGTGAATAGTAAAAGCGGGGGTCATCTCTTGCTTTCATGGCAAAAGGACGATGTAGGACAAGTAGAAATCGCTGGATCTTGAGATCAAACATCTTTCGATCGAACGCGGTAGGCTTAAACTTTGCTGAGATATCTTGGGATGCGCGGGCAAAGAATAAGTGGTGCTCTTTGTAGTTTCGTACAAGGGCTTTGCCGAGTTTGATTGCGGCCTCGTACGAAATCTCAACTCGGTAATCGTTGACAAGATTTGCGGCTTCAAGTCTTGTAGAAAGGGAACTTAACGTTGCAATCTGTAGTGATGCCTGGGTATATTCATTCAAGGGGTGTGAGCCCGGATGAGTGGCGGTCGACTCATCAATCTCGTCATCGTTGATGTTGGAGGGTGGCTCGGTGTCAAAATCGTCCTTTGAGATCATCGGTGACATGCCGGAATCAAGACAAGCTTGTATATCAATCTCCAGGATTGTGGCCCAAAGCCTTCTCCTGACCTCCTTGTGCAAGATAGAATATCGCTTGGAGTGTTTGAGATCTCGGTGAAACCCCATGCTCATCGCGGTTCGCAGAACACTTCCCGTATGATTCCAAATAATATCTGCTCCGATGTTGTATATTGAACGAGCCAGAAGAAGCAAGCATTCCACCTGGATGCAAGCTGTGTGGAGGCGATTCTTTTCTTTCGGACTTGCCAACCAGAATTGAGCAGTATGAACCCAGTGAATTGCCTGCGTTCTACGACTATCGAAATCGGGGCCTTGGTGAAAGCACGTGCCTATAGCTATGACCAAGAGAATTTTGATCAGTGAAACCGTTGAGGTCGTCTGAGGATTGGCCCAGTATTGGGCATATTCTTTTTGGAATGAGGGTATATGGAGAATTCTGTGAACCGACTCATGCGTTCGCAAATAATGGCCCACCAGTTCGTCCGCAACAGTACGATCAGGCATAGTATGTTGAAAACTGACTCCCCATATGGTCCATTGGGGGAATTGCGCAGACTTGATAGCTCTAGCCATAACTTTGCAATTGTAGAGAGCGGAATTGATTGCAGTCTCTAATTCCTTGTTCCTCATCTTCATTTCATCGTCACTATCATCAAAATCGACATCAAAGCACATAAAAGATTTGTTCTAACATATGTAAGCATACATTCAAGATAGTGATTGGGGAGAGGTTCTTTACCTCTGCGACTGCGGACATCCAGTGGCTATGGCCAAAGTATCGATTTTTCGACATGCTACCCCTGAGACCCCTGGCCGGAGGACTTCTCGACTTCCCATTTTCTGTTCGTTGACCGTCGATTTTGACTGTGGATAATATCTTCTCTATTTTCCCCACACGCTGAAGGAGGTGCCGGCTAACATTTTGGCCAGATCCGGGTTGAATATCCGAAAACGAGTGTCCTGAAGTACTTGTGGTGTCGTCGAAAAACGAATCGGACGTCGCTGGATGTCCCAGCACCTCTGGGTCTGAATCTCTCCTGAAGGCTCTGGTTCCTTCATTAGATGCATCCCGAAGCGACAAAGGGGAGTGCCCATGGGATGTGAGGGATAGAGGCACGTGATCGTTGAGTGAAGATAGGCCCTCTGGACTGTACGTGCATGTAGCACTGTTGGCTTTCCTGCATGGATCGCATGGGATTTTCCTATCGCATTTGATTTTTCGACGTCGACATTCAGCGCAAGACAAAGCCGGTCGTCGCCGTTTTCGAGGTGACTGAGGTAGGGCAATTACCTGACTCTCGGTCTCGGGGATAAGACCGTCCATTTTAGCATGGAAATTTTGCTGTGGAAATTAGGAGCAATGAAAGAATTTGGGAAGGACTAAGAACAACGAACGTTCAAGTGTTTGCGGGTCGAATGTCAGAATAACTATCTCCGTCGGTGTTTCGGTGATTCTCAGGTTAACCCCTGATCTTCGCTTGTCTTAGAGGTTGCCCAGGTCTCGCCTAATAACTCAAACATTGACGAGTTGTCGGCTGCTGACGGGTGATCTGTAGTACTCCGTCGAAGTGAAAGGATTCAATTTCAAGGGGAAGAGGAGGAGGAGACGACAGAACTGTCGATTGGGAACAAACAGATGGGTGGGTTTGTGGGTTTGAGTCTCGAGTCCGGATCGAGATAGAATGCGTGAAAAAGAGAGAAAGAACCGCACCGACCTATCGAGAAACCAATCTATTCTCGGTTGTCAACTTGTCAGGGGTTAGACAATAGAAGATATGGGAATGAAGGTGATCAATATCACTCTCTCTGGCTAGAGAGAGCCTGCGGGCAACTCATTGGTCTTGGAGACGGAGCGGGGACGTTCGCTCGTAAGCGGATTATGGCGGGCCAGAAACTCAGAAGCGCAGTTTGCCAATCCACAACTACAATAAGATGTCACTCGAGTTAATGTCAAAAGGCAAAGTGGCCAAACATCTCTTTGTAATTGGAAATATTGAAAGTCTTTGTCGTTTTTGAACACGTTTCGAAGAAGCTTGTCCTCTTCACCTTGATATTGATAGCTCCTTACCCGCAGAAGAGATTTGGGCACTGCCAAGACGGGAGCTGCCGAGGAATCTAACCCGACATGGCCATGGTGGGGTCGATGGAGGCGCGTCATTCCATGGTGCGAGAGCTTGCACGCGAATACACGCGAGAGACGCGCAAACCGTCTCTCAATGAGGACAGCCACACTTTCCACAGCAAAGATCCTTCACTCAATCCACATCACGAGAAATTCAACGCGCGTACCTGGGCAGCGAACTTCGCCAAAGTCTCCAACGAACACGGTGAGAGCTTCCGTCGAACTGGACTATGTTTCTCAAACCTGAATGTGTTTGGATACGGGACGCAGACAGATTTCCAAAAGAATGCCGGCAATATATGGCTCGCCTTGCCCGGGATGGCTCGCCGTCTCTTCTCAAGCACCGCAGGTCAGACTCGAATTGATATTCTGCGTCAACTTGATGGAATCATCCATTCCGGTGAGATGTGTGTAGTGTTAGGTCCGCCTGGCTCTGGCTGCTCAACTTTCCTCAAAACCATTTCAGGGGAGACGAGCGGCATTTACATTAACGAGGGCTCGTACTTCAACTACCAAGGGATATCGGCCAAGGAGATGCAAACCGCCCATCGTGGCGATACCATCTACACCGCAGAGGTCGACGTCCACTTCCCTCAGTTGACTGTCGGGGACACATTGACGTTCGCGTCACATTCAAGGAGTCGAAGAGAGCTTCCCCACGGCATCACTCGTGTTCAGTTCGTTTATCTCTATCCTTACTCCAGGCCACATGCTAATATCGCTCGTAGATACTGTGAGCATCTACGGGACGTCGTCATGGCCATGTATGGAATCAGTCACACTATTGACACCAAGGTGGGAGACGAATATACCCGAGGTGTATCGGGAGGTGAACGTAAGCGAGTCACGATTGCAGAGGCAACACTAGCAGAGGCACCCTTTCAATGCTGGGACAACTCGACACGGGGTTTGGACTCGGCTAATGCGCTTGAATTCTGCAAGACCTTGCGTCTCCAGTCTGACTTGTTTGGCCAGACCTGTGCAGTGTCAATGTATCAGGCACCTCAGAGTGGCTATGACTTGTTCAACAAAACCCTGCTTCTCTACGAAGGACGTCAGATCTACTTTGGACCTGCATCCAAGGCCAAAGAGTATTTTGTCAACCTTGGATTTGAGTGTCCGGCACGCCAGACGACCCCGGACTTCCTTACATCTATGACTTTCTCGGCAGAGCGAATTTGTCGCGCAGGCTACAATCCCCCAAGGACTCCCGACGAGTTTGTGACTGCCTGGAAGAACAGCCCTGACTTCCATGCTCTGCAGGCTGAGATCGAAGAATACAAGAAGCAGCATCCAATCGGGGGCCGCGATGCTGAGACCTATCGACAGCTGAAAAAGTCGCACCAGGCAAGAGGACAACGCCTCAAGTCACCTTACACCCTAACGTACAAACAGCAGGTCCAGCTTTGTATTTGGCGTGGGTGGAAACGGTTGAGAGCAGATCCCTGGTTGACCGTCACATTGATGATTGCAAACACTGTCATGGCTCTCATCATCTCGTCCCTGTTCTATAATTTGGGTACCGACACAAGCGCGTTCTATGGCCGCGCTGTTGTTCTTTTTGTGGCCATCTTGTTTAATGCTCTTTCCTCGATGCTCGAGATTATGACGCTCTACGCTCAGAGACCCATAGTCGAAAAACAGTCTCGCTATGCCTTTTACCATCCATCGGCGGAATCATGTGCTTCTATCTTGCTTGATCTGCCTTTAAAAATCCTCAACGCCATTTCCTTCAATTTGATGTTCTACTTCATGACAAACTTGAATCGCGAACCTGGTCCGTTCTTCTTTTATCTACTGGTGGTAATCCTAATTGTTTTGGCGATGTCTGGTGTCTTTAGATCTATGTAAGTTTTTAAGACCTGGATGCAGGTAGAGAAATTCTAACACATTCCCAGTGCCTCGGTATCACGAACAGAACAACAAGCTATGGTTCCCGCTGCCGTCATGATGCTTTCTCTACTCATCTTCACGGGATTTGTCGTCCCCATCGATTATATGCTTGGTTGGTGTCGTTGGATCGGTTACGTGAATCCTGTGGCCTACGGTTATGAATCGCTCATGATAAACGATTTCTATGGTCGCGAGTTTTCCTGCTCCACGTATATACCTGACTATGCGAACGCCAGTTCGAACGCAGCTTGTGATGCTGTCGGGGCTACTCCAGGTCAGCCCTACGTTAGTGGATCCGACCATATCAGATTGGCATACAGCTACATCCCCAGCCATAAATGGCGCAACGTGGGCATCATCGTTGCTATGACGGTCTTGACTCATCTCGTATACCTCATTGCCAGCGAATTCATCACGGCAAAGAAGTCTAAAGGTGAAGTTCTTGTCTACAAACGAGGCTTCGTTCCACGATCCTCTCCAACCAGCGGTGACGATGTTGAGATGTCGCTCTCGGATCCTGTCACCTTTGTAGGGAAATCGACTGAGCGTATATCCATCAATGAAGGGGTCCTTCAAGGGTCTACAAGCGTTTTCCACTGGAACGATGTTTGCTATGACCTGAAGATTAAAGGCAAAACCCGGCGTATCCTTGACCACATTGATGGATGGGTCAAACCTGGTACCCTGACAGCCTTGATGGGTGTCTCGGGGGCAGGAAAGACTACTCTTCTAGATTGTTTGGCCGATCGTCGTGTTGGTGTGGGCGTTATCACCGGTGAGATGCTGGTCGACGGAAAGATGCGGGATGAGAGTTTCCAGCGCAAAACTGGTTACGTGCAGCAACAAGATCTTCATCTTGAGACTAGCACTGTTCGAGAAGTGGGTGCCTTTCACTGATTTTGTTCTATTTCTTGTCTATTTTACAAATTTCCACACCTTTTTGGATTATCTTGGCCCCCAGAAGACACCACGAGCTGACCGCACATCATAGGCTCTCAACTTCTCAGCTCTCCTTCGCCAGTCGACTAATATCCTCCAGGAAGAGAAACTAGCCTACGTAGACGAAGTCATCAAGTTGCTAGATATGCAAGAGTACGCTGACGCTGTCGTTGGTGTGCTGGGCGAAGGTCTCAACGTCGAGCAACGTAAGCGCTTGACTATTGGCGTCGAGTTGGCGGCCAAACCACCGCTTCTGCTCTTTGTCGACGAACCCACGTCAGGTCTTGACTCTCAGACCAGTTGGGCCATTCTAGATTTGCTAGAAAAGCTCTCGAAGGCAGGCCAGTCTATTCTCTGCACCATCCATCAACCCTCTGCAATTTTGTTCCAGCGGTTTGACCGCCTTCTACTACTCGCTGAAAGAGGCCGTACCGTATACTTTGGTGAGTTATTTTGCTTCCCCCCATACACGATCTCCGTTCTTTATGACGGCAGCACATCGAACGGGAGCAGCACTGATGGTCAATTGTGTGTAGGTGATATTGGCGATAATTCCAAGACTCTCACGGATTACTTCGAACGCAATGGTGCGCCACCTTGCCCACTCGGTGCCAACCCCGCTGAGTGGATGCTTGAGGCTATTGGCGCTGCTCCTGGCACTTCCTCTGAGGTTGACTGGCATGAAACATGGCAATCTAGCCCGGAATACTATGCAACACAAACCGAACTAGATCATCTCAAGGCCTTGGGTGCAGATCGACTTACCTCGGACGAGAAGAGATATTCTCCATCCTACCGCGAGTTTGCTGCACCTCTCTGGCAGCAATTTTTTATTGTTACACAGCGTGTGTTCCAACAATCCTGGCGAAACCCCTCTTACGTTTACTCGAAGCTCAGCCTTTGTATTGTCGGCAGTTTGTTCGTTGGCCTGGTCTTTCTCAACGCACCCTTGACCATACAAGGGCTCCAAAATCAGATGTTCGCCATTTTCGAACTTTGCAGCATTTTTACGCAGCTGGTTGAACAACAGATGCCGCACTTCGTGACCCAGCGCAACTTGTACGAGGTCCGCGAGCGCCCTGCGAAGACGTACTCTTGGAAAATTTTCATGCTCAGTCAGATCATCGCCGAGATTCCCTGGAACACCATTGCGTCTGTTTTTATGTGGGCATTTATATACTACCCTGTTGGCTTTTACAAAAACGCCGATGCAGCAGGGCAAGGTGCGGAACGAGGCGCCTTGATGTGGCTTCTCTTTTGGCAATTCCTCCTTTTTGCTAGCACCTTTGCACATATGTGTATTTCCTTCGCAGGCTCGGTCGATGAGGGCGGCAACAACTCCAACTTCTTCTTTGTCTTGATTTTCATTTTCTGCGGCGTGTTGACTACCCCGGACGCAATGCCTCGTTTCTGGATTTTCCTGTACCGTGTTTCGCCCTTCTCTTACTGGGTATCGGCGATTCTATCGACGGGCCTGGCTAATGTTGAGGTGACGTGCGCGAGCAATGAATGGACACTTGTCATGGCGCCCAGTGGTCAAACATGTGGTGAATATATGGCGGAGTATATTTCTAGGGCGGGTGGCTACTTACTGGATCCCGGAGCAGTGAACGACTGTAGCTATTGCAAGATTAAGGAGACGAATGTTTTCCTAGCCAGAATTAACGCAAACTATAGCGACAGATGGCGCAATTTTGGTATCCTTTGGGTCTTTATTGCATTCAATATTGTGGCAGCGATGGGTCTATACTGGTTGGCGAGAATGCCTAAAGGAAAGAAAAAGGTTTAGATGGATGGCAGGTCATTGGACAGAGTTATATTTGACGGCTATTTGTTTCAAGACATGCATGTTATATTTCAGTGTTTCTTCGTTGTATTTGTACTCTTTATCCTTCTCTTCTCTCCTCTCTATATACAATCCATTTTTAATCATGGGAACAGAAAATTTAGATGGCCAGCTTATACTAGCATAAAGTCACTGACGTAGAATTCGTCAGCTCTCTCATTCATAAAATTGAACAGTGTTGTGGTACTGTAAGTCCTTGTTTACTGAAAAATAAGGACTTAAATTCTTCAGGGTTGTTGAGGGACCACAACGTAAATAATTAGCGTATTAAGTTGGATTATTTTGTCCGATATCTATCTGAGATAATAAGATGAAGTATATAGGGAGCCTGATACTGATTCCCTACAAGCTTCCTAATTAAAATAATCGGGAAACACTATAGCGTTATAGATTATAAAATGTCATTCCTTAGCATTGTCGACACTCCACTATCTATATTTGTGGCTTCTTCAAGAAGGAAAGGTAACCAACATGTTTAAAGTAGCATTCATAGACTGATTTCATAGTAGTTAGGGGCTATATCAGCAGGTTTCGTATAGAATAAGACGAAAGCTTGTGGTCTTGTAGTATAATGTTTAAGTGGGACAGGGCTGAAAAGCAATACAATTATAGAAGTAGGACCGGGCCTGCTTCTCTACCAGCCAATACAAATGGGACACTGGATATTTTAAGGTGGTATTTCTAGTACGTTCCTCTGTAAATGGTAATGCGTTTTCAAGCTTTGCGTTCACTGAGAGCAGGACTAGGTAGAAGTACAATCGGAGGCTCCTAAAAAGGGAGAAACTTCCCTTGGCGACGATAGCACCCTGGAATAGAGCGAATCCTTATTTTTCAGCAAACAGAGCCTAAGTGTACCAGAATTGTTAAGTCATCACATTATCTCTTAGAACAAACGACGTCATCTGGTCCCCTCGTAAACTACAGCAACCTATTATGAAGAGGCTTCCTCTATAAATTCATATCAGGACAAAATTTACGATCATACATAGTTCTCTAATTAACCATTTTAATAAAGGAGTCTAGCTCTTCCTCAACTAGCTCTCGTTATTGTATTATAACAAGTAAGTTAGTGATTACTTCTAGATAATTGGCCAAACCCCCGTATTTATAGTCGCAATTGCACATACCGCACCGCGAGTCCCCCACCTCCACGTCGCCGGAATATGGAACCCCCCTCCCAACCGCCACCATGCCGCCACACCACCATCATTCTTGCCCCAACACAACCCCAAGTCCCCAAACGAGAACGCACTACGTGCTATACGCTGCAACGCAATCGGCCTCACGCACACCTTCTCAGCCGCAGAAAGCCATCCACAGGTGGTGTGTGTTTACAGGAAGTAAGTCCCTCTCGTATCGGAAGCCCACGCCACTACGAAGCGACGTGCCGAGCAAGCTTTTATTATAATTCTTATGACATCCTATAGCGAGCTATAAACCTGATATGCGACCATGCTATAAGGTTAAAGCTTTCGATTCTATCAAACAACTAAAGACCTGTTAGAACCCCCCTGTCGTGTTTTAAGCTATTATCAGATGTTCATTCTAGGACGGAAAGGTGCCTATTGACCTACCTGATATCTTCCGGGTGCTATGATTAGCCCTTCACGCGCTCGCTCTTAATGCAATTCCCATGCCGATCCGAAACCCTAACTCATCTTTACCGACAAAAGCACAGTTCTATAAAAAGAATCAACGGTGGGAGGGGAGACTAGAAAAGCCCTCCCCTTGTGGTGTTTTAAGCCATCCTCAGGTATGGAACTCACGTGAAGGTACCTAGGATTCGAGTTTCCGGTTGATTGGTTAGGATATGATTGGTTAGGATACAACAAGACAGCTCATCTCTCCCCTCTCTCATCTTCCTAGTTCGGAGTTAGTAGCCCAATTATTCTTCTCAATGACCCAAATATTACATTCACATTTATATGCTAGAGGAACTTTTCATCTAATACATTTAAGCCATAGCTAGGAAAAACTTTAAATTTCTCATGGGTATACAAAAAGACCAACCATATCATACAAGATAGTCATTCCCCCCTTCCGCCTTTCTCCTTTCTCGCCTACCAATTACTACCATCAAACCACATATAAGCATGAAAAAGACACCAGCCAACACCCCATTCCCCAGCATGCTTCTGAAATATGTCAAGCAGGAAGAAGTCTCAATTACATCAAGCAAGAAATCCCCTCGCGCGATTCCTCCCGGCCTCCCCACTAACCGCATCCAACTTAACAGCAACAAGCACACACTCCCACCCCGCCTTCCCATTTTTACTCGTCGTCTGCACCCTAAGTCTCCACTGTCCCCTCTTCACGATCCACCGTTGGCCCTCTACCACCATGCCTCCTCCCTCGGTACGTTTTCTCTTCCGTGGATTCACACTTATACTCTCATCTTCGGGACTAGCGATACTACTATCCTCATCCCCCCTCTCCCAATCATGTCGAGGCGACCAATCCATCCCGTCGAGCCGGACGTATGCCTCATCACCAAGCACACAATGCACCAAATCCCCCTCATTCAACGGCGTATTCCCAGGACTCGCCGGCTGACTCGATGCCCCACCACTCTTCATCAACAAGCCCAACGGCTGCGTCGTCGGTAAATTGAGTTTCGTTGCAATAACTTCAAACAACCTCGTGACTCTCATCTTCCCATCCCCAAAGAACTCCGCCTTCATAACGGGGCCCCAAGCGCCCAACGGAGAGCTGAAGTGTAGCTTGGTGCACTCGTCGCCAATTTCCAGGACCAACTCGTAGGGCTTGGAGTCTACGAATGGGCGCGCGTAGTTGACGTAGCCTACGAAGCCGGATTCTGCGGCGACGACAGCGGGAGGGGAACCAGATCGGTTTTCAGCGAATTGGATGCCGGACTGTCGGATATCTTCGAGGCGGAGCGTGATTTCGTCTTTCCGGCGCGCGAGGTTGAAGGAGATGGAGTGCCGGATGAGTTTCTGCTCGAGGCCTTTGAGGTGGAAGTATTTACAGTCGCGCAGGAGTTCTGCACGGTGGTCCTCGGAGCGGATGTCGAGGGGGTAGCCGCGGAGGAGGTGTAGGATCTCGGTGAAGGTGTCTGCGGAGCGGTTGGGGACTGCGGGTGGCATGATGGAGGGAGGACGTAGGAGACCGTCGCGGTTTAGGCCCGGGAAGACTTCTGTTGGAGTGCTGAAGAAGACGGCGAAGCCGAGGGAGAAGTAGTTGGGGCTGTTTCCTGGGTCGGAGAATAGGTCTCGGGGGATTTGGAAGTCGCGGTGGCCGATGGAGATGTAGATGTTCTCCTCGTACAGTTGTGATATCAAGCGTGGTACTACCTCCACTTAGCAACACTTCCCATCGTCCAAAGAGGTTGACTTACAGCTATAGAATTGCGCGTCGGCAAACAACTTCACAAAATGACTTCCATCCCTAGGAGAAACATGATAGCCCTGCAAATGAAGTGAGATATCCCGGAAGGTCACCGGATCTCGATCAATATACAGCGTCCGTATCGAATTCGTGTCATCGCCATTCTCCTCGGCGGTTTTCAACTGACACTGGAAAAATTGGGAAAAGTATGAGGGTGCTCTAGGTTTCTCAGTCTTCTTTCCCACCTATGTGACACAATACAGAGAGGTACGGAGGCATAAGCCGGAGGGGAACACATACCATCAGAACTAATACTCGCACCACTCAACCGGAACAATTCGCTCCCAATCTGTATGGGGAATACCCTCTCATGCGGCAGAATTTCCGGGATATCAGTATTCATCTTCCTGGGCTGCAGCATCGGTTCTCGTAGGATCCCCGGTGGATTCGGCGTTACGTTCTCCTCCCTGGGCAATGTCATGCCCGCAGCCCCCTCTTTCACACCAACAACACCATTGCTCAACGCCATGAGACTCTCTGCCCACGTTCCAGCATCCACCTATTGCTGTCGTCCCCCTCAGCCAACGCTGCCCCCTTCGGCCGTCGCAGTACGCTCTCCTCCCCTTTGACAGCCACCACGTGATGCGCTTATATTCTCTTCTCCGCTTTCCAAATTCTCTTCGGCAACCCTGCAGTGTCGTGCAGTGCTCTGGATGCTTTTTGGACAAGAGAGGGATGGATCTCTGCTTCAAGGGTCTCACAAAATATTTTATGAAAAGGGAGATGAGATCTCAAAGGATGGGGAGGTGAGACCCATTGCTTACTGCGGATGTCGTCGTGCCTCGTCAGGCTTTTAGCGAAAGGGGACTTGGGTCGAGACGCTAAGCTTATTTCGGATGAAATCCCCTGTCTCACGCACCGAGGCGCAACCTTTTCGACACCCGAACCGTTCATATGGAATATTTGGGGCAGAGATTGTAGGGTTTTAGACTAGCCCGGCAATTCTGCATGGCTGACAGATAAGGTTACGATAGAAAATCCGAGACAATTGTGTAGTTCACGTGAAGGACAATCATATCCTTTGGAGGCACATCTGACGTTAGGCGACCACAACAAGCGTAAACCTCTCTACCACTTGCTAGACGATTAAGGTGGTAAGAAAGTTCCCGAAAGTACCGTCTACATGTTTTGTCCCTCGCGAGGCGCTTCCACTTTATACCTGGGGGCGTCAGCATGCATGGAAAAGGGTCGGGGCAGCAAGGGGGGATGGTAAGGCGTGCTATTGGTCAAGAAATCAGATAATTAGAAATCGTGGCATATTTTCTCTTTCCGACCTTTCTATTTTACTACTGACGCTCTCCCTTTTCCATACATATGTACAGTAATAGTTTCATGTCAACGTTTCGGTTACATCATGGAAATTGCAATAGCCCCCAAAAGAATCATGGAAAACGGCGCAGATGCTTTTGTTGCTGCATTTGTCGAGGTTGAGGATGATGCTCCTGTGGAGGAGGCTGTAGGCGAGGCTCCGGAGCCTGCGCTCCGTGTCGATGTCGATGTCGCGGTCGTGTCAAAACAGTTGGGATCCTTCAGACAAGGGATATTTGGGACCAATTCAGGATCGGTACTGGACGTATTGACGAATCTGCAGTTGGCATCATACAACTCTGGTTTGACTACGTTCAATCCAGTCTGGTTGTTGTACGCCAATCTGACCAGACTATCGGTGGCGAAGTTATACGATGGCCATCCATAATTCATCAATCCAGTCATCGGATCCTTTGCAAACGCGGCCCAGGCGCCACGCATGTATTTGCCGAATTCGATTTCCTCGGCAGACCCTGGAGGCTCAGATGGCATTATGTTGAATAGGAAAGAAAGTTCCGCGCCATGATATGTGTCAGCTTCTGTCGAGAGCTCAGTGTTGTCCCATACACCCATATAACGGTATCGCCAAGTTGGATTGTGTGCTGCGACACTGGCGTTGGCCCGAATTCCCGATGGGCAGGTAAACTCTTGAAGATTAAATACATCCCAGAAATAATCAGGGTAGGTCATATTGTTAAGAGCAAACTGAGTTCGGAACAAACCAGCTTCATAATTGGTATTACCGACAAGCACAGGAACCTTGGCCGGCGTTCTCCCAGTATAATTCCCAAACGCGATTTTATTATCGACTGTTGGGCCGAAAAGCCCTAAAATCCCGGCGAAACCACTTGTGGCGGGAATGGCGTCGAGGAGCGTTGTGTAATTATGGGACAGCATACATGAAAGAACAGTTCCCGAATCTGAAGTAGAATTTCCACATCCAAGGTTTGCTGCGGTGCGATACCATGAATTCGCAGCAAATGATGGTGAATTTGGAAGTCCCCAACTGAAAACAGTCCCAGATTCTGGGATGATGCCGGCGACGATAGGATCGACAGCCCAAGCATAGGAATAGAGATCTACGGAGACGGCACCGGCTGATTGACCGAATATGGTAATTCTTGAAGGGTCGCCTCCGAATTTCTCGATATTGTCCCTGACCCATTCCATCGCAAGTCTCTGATCTAGGAGAGCCACATTTTGAGTACCAAAGGGGTTACCTGGGAAGCCAAGAATGCTCAATCGGTAACTACTTGCTGTCAGAATCTTCACATGGCGTACATAGCGAGAGGCTTACTTCAAAGACACTACCACGACGTCTTGCTCAACAGCAAGGTTGGCACCATTGTAGCCAGGGACAGATGCACTCCCACTGGTGAATCCACCACCATAGATCCAAATGAGAACTGCCTTCTTCGATTCGCCCGTTTGCGGTTTGGTCCAAACATTCAAATATAAGCAATCCTCGTCAGGTTCCGCAGAAGATATGCCGAAAGTGGTGTAATGAGAGATGCCAGCTAAGGTTATATTTGCTTGCGCAATGGATTCGGGGCTGGTGCTGCTAGAGAGGGTGTCCTTGCCTGGGCACGAAGGTCCCTAGATCGTATCAGCATAAAGTCTCGTCTAGACAAGATATTTAGCTACTGACGAAGGATGAGCCATTAATCGCAGCAGTGCCATTGTACTTGACTGGAGGAGCGAATCTCAAGTCGCCAATGGGCGGTTGAGCAAAGGGAATTCCCAAGTATTCGGACACCTGAGTCTGATTTTTGGCCGCATGGCCAGAGACAGCACCACTACTTATCTGAACTGTCTGCCCCACGGTCCAATTTGAGGCCGTTTGTCGCTGTGTTCGCTGGGCATCGCAACCGACCAATGTTGTTGCGTAGGCGCAAGTAACGACGCACAATCGGTGGAACCAGCTCAGCTTCATGGCTATTTTTGACGATGTTTCGAGAAGGGAAACGAGAGAGGAAGAGAGGAAGAGAGGGAAGGATAGGGAAGGCGGAGATCAAGAAATCGAAGTATGGCCGTTGCCTTACCTACTAAAAGTAATAGTACAACCATGGCCCAGGGTTCAAGGAAGAAAGTAGTGACCCTACCCTTGTTGCCTGTAGTACGAGACCGATTGTGATGATGGGTTGAAGCTGGAAAGGGTGTTGGGCAAAGGAGCTGTACGACAAGATTCGCGCTAAATATCCCCAATGTGACTAGGTGACTCATTTTGCCTCATTGTCAGCACCATTGCGCCCGCTAGCAGCGCTCCGGAGTTTGAATTCGATTGCCTAATGCCCATCCGGTTTGAGAAATCGCTTTCTCGAGTTTTGGGACCTGCTTGGCCTCCTCAAAGCTAGTTTGGGAAATGATCCTCTCAACCAGGCGACCTTATCGACCTGCTCGACTTCCTCGTAGCTAGTTTGGGAAATGGTCCTCTCCACCTTCTCGTGGCCGGCTTAGGAAATCGTCTGCTCGACCTGCTCGACCTCCTCGCAGCTAGCTCCTTGGTACGACAGTGGATAGGCGTGTGGTTACACAGATGCGACAAGTGGAAGACGCGATGTTCATGGGACGGAAGGCGTAGGCGCGATACTGTGGGGTTGATGGCGATCCCAAGGCTAATTGTTGTCACTACTCATTAGCATTTGCAAGTGCAAAATAGAATCATCCCTACCTTGAACCTACTACGTAACGTAGTGAAATTTCCACCCCGCTCTGAGGGACTGGGATTGACGGAGGATGGACCGACAACTCGACCGGCACTAATGGCGGAGTTTTAAAAAACAATCACACTGAGGGCAAAGGCCTGATGGTGCAACATCATGATTTTGTTTGGGGGTACGATTCGAGGGGGAGAATACGAAGGCAGTCCCATGATTGGACGATCCTCTGGAGACCATTCGTAATTTCGCATTCGATCACGCGTCGCACATTGCGATCGTGGAAGATGATGAGTTTTGAGGGGAAGAGAAGATGAGAAGATGACGGACTCAGGATGCAAGGGACCTCGGTACGAGTACTGGTTAAGGTTACAGTACATGATGCGGCGGCTGATATGATCTGATCTGATAGGATCGTATCAGGTGATTCCAGTCGTATGTTGCCGCTTTTAGCCAAAGGACATAAAGTGTGTGGAAAGGATCATTCAGTCAGCGAATCCGAATGATGACACAGCCATAAGTCATGACAACACTGCCTCTAATTTTGCACTGTACGGAGTAAACTTAAGCTTAAGGGGTAGAAAGCTGTCTCGAGACGAGAAAATAGCCAAGACATCTAGAAAGGGGCTTCGTTGCATTATCCCTAACTACGACTTTTACTGAGGCCGACTGGGACCTTAAAATATGAGCAGGGTGATGAGGCCGAATGTCCTATGAATTTCGGATCAAGTTCTTAGGGTGTCCGGAACAGGATCTGTTTGCTGGGAATGCGATCTCCTTTGAGAATCAGATGAGGGGAAAGGCGCATAGCGGGAATTGTGGGAGGTTAGAGGGGGTTTCTGTTGGATGAGTTGGAGGAGAGGAAAAGGCTTTTGAAGGATCTGTAGGAGAGATGGTTGAGAGTTGGATAGGCAGTTATGGCTCTTGTATTCTATTCAGCGCGTTTCTATCAATGGGTATGTCGAATGTTCCTAAACATTTACTTGTCGACGACACTTGGGACTAATGTGTTCACGGTTTAACTAATTAGTCGTGTTGAGTTGAGTTAAGTAGGTAGTATGCTCAACATAACTTAACTCAGAGCAAAGGGATGTGGAGTATCACATGCTTTATTATACCTTATAGACTCTAGAATACTCTACTAAAATAGTAAAATTTCCTAAAACTAACTAGTGTGTCGGGGAAGCCCGGTCATGTGACCGGGCACGTGGTTTACAGTCACGTGATTAGGCATATGGATAAAAGAGTGTAGTTTTATTGTTTTATTCGACAGGCAGTTTTACAACTTTATATATTCCTTTTGGTTCGTAGCTAGGTCATTCCCTTTACAGTAGTACTAACTAGTAACCGAAATCCCTACTTAAATCTAATATCTACTACTAAAAATATTATTATAAATCCTATTTATCTATAATATAATTTATTAGAACTCGGATTATATTAGTAGTACTTAAATTAATTTTATTAAATTCTCTACCCTCTTTATTTCTTACGTGTTTTTTCTACTTTCTATTATATCTATAATTATATAAGAAGTAAAAATTATTTTAGTTATTAAGGTAATTTAAATATCTAAAAAGCTAAGTTATTAGAAGGTAGTTATAAGAGGCTAGACCTCGAATAACTTAAAAGAAATAGTTTCTAAAATTTAATTAAGAAGTACGTAGAGAGCTCGTAAAAGCGTAGCTCCTATAGGGTCTTATATATATAAGAAGAGGTAACTAGAACCTTCTAGAAGTAATAGAATAGAGTAGCGTCGAACTAAATCGAATTCTACTCGTGGCTAGTACTTAGCGAGAGTTAGTACTTAGCGAGAGCTTTTAGCCCGAGTACACTCTAGGGTTCTAACTCTTATATTACCCCCCTTCTTTTCTTCGCTTTCGCCTAGCCGTATACTCCTTCTATTTAACTAGGGCGGTAGTACCCTCTATTACCGATTCTAGCTTCTAAGTCGAATGTCTATAACCGACCTACTTAACTAGGTACTTCTGTCGATTACCTCTTCTAGAAGCTTTCTTCTACTTAAGTATACGCTCTACCTCGTACTCTTCTATATTATCGACTAGTATTATAAGAGGCTAGCTTTCTTCGATAACCTATTCTAGTAGTAGCGTCGTGTATACGAGTTATAGAAGTCTAGTATAAAATATATTATATATACCTAATAGTATATTTAGGCGGTAGCTATAAGATCTAACGACCTCTATAACTATAAACTTCGTAT
>MU251415.1:98902-136442 GCA_019669835.1 Amylocarpus encephaloides | reverse complement strand
TGCCTTATCAAGAATAACTCTGCTGCCTAGTTTTAACTCTACTGCCTAGTAGGCAGCAGCTTTTGTCCCATATCACCGTACCTATCAACAGTTAAGTATTCTGGTTGTGTTGTCATTCTTTGTTGATTAGTTGTTGATGGTTTGAGGCCTTATAGTAGTAGAAATAACCTTCAGCCGTATGACTAAGGCCTTACAAATCTGAGTCATAACACAGTATGATGATAGTATTAGTTCACGTGACATCCAAGCTCACCGAAGAAAATATCTTTACCTAAGTTATCTAAGAGTAAGGTTAGGTCATATCACATGACGCTCCCCTCCCACCCGCGATTCAGGGTCCAATGACATCATCACCCCTCTTGCGGGACGCCGCCCATTCGAAGGAAGCTCGATTGACGTAGGTAGGCTCTGCTAACGCCACAATGATTTATGATTCCCGGCTGTAAGTGTATCATGTACAGTAGTGGCGCAGGGGAAAATTCGGTAGGTGAATGCGTGGCGAAATGCTACCAAAACTTGAAAAGGGACTGGGAACGGCTCGGAAGGGTAAATTTGATATGCCGAGGGGGGCTCGGAGGGGCCTACAGTCCGAGGGTGGATCGTGCTGGGTTTTGATTGAGTCAGTTCTGTATTTTCTAATTTTTGTTCTCCTCGGCTTCGAGTTCACATTGACACTCCATCTGGAGTTAATAGCGAGTTTCCCCAAAATAGAATGCCTATTAGGCGACATGGAGCAGCGGCATGGCTAGATCTACATGCAAATCTTCTTGGCGGCGAGGAAAGAGGAGGAGGGGTTGCATTTCGGTTGTGTAAGTTGTAGAAGTTTGCTGTGGATTGCCTTTTCCCGGAATAGAACCTTAAGCTTGGTCGCTGGGTTCCCTCCAATTTTGACATGAATTTTCGCTGAAATGGGGCTGTGAGGATATGCCTTTTTTGAGTCATTTTATGAAGTAGAAACAGCGAGTATGCTAGCGTGATGACACAATATCTGTTACTAGAGCAACTTGTGCGCCACAAAGCCTCGATGGGTTGCCCATGCCTTGGTTCAAATTGTAGATAATTGCTCTTTAGGAAACCTCAACTATCAAAGCATATGCTTAATACTAATACATAATTGAAGGGGGTTTCAAAGCGGGAAACATATAGACAAGTGAGCGGGGTATGAAAGACCAAAGTTTTCAGAGCGCACTCACCATCGTTGTCATAATCTGCTAGATTGAGTTGACTAATACATTATGGCTAGCCATTGAACTGTAAATAAAGTCGAAATAGATTTTAGAAGGTCTTTACTATAGGTTTGTAAGGAGAGGTATGGGCTGGAGTTAAAGATCATCTATGGTCAACTAAAGCTGGGAAAGGGTTGCAAACGAGTTGACCTTGCGTAGAACTCACAACTGCGATGATGAGAGGGATTGAAAAGCCCAGCACGGCTTTCGACCAATTGAGAGGCTCAGGGGTGTTGGGAGCTATTTTCGTACTAGCTATGGGAATATTCCGACAATCGCGTATAGGAGAAGCGCTGGTTGGTCTTCCAGCTTATGTCGATATGTACTGTAGCAACACCAGCCACTTGGAGACCATAATCAGGTACGCTGATCAGAAATCGAGAGGAAAAAGAGATGTTCACACAGGCCCGGCGTTGAGTAGGGGTTGGAGATTGGAATATCGAAGGAGAAGGCCGTGTCTTCTAGGGCAAATGTAACCCTAGGTTAATGCGCAAAATCAAAGCTTGATTGGCTTCGGCACCCTTCCACAAGAGGAAGAATACGAGCAGTCCTGCCACAGGGAGCCAAGTTTCGGGGCAACAACAAGCTGCAAGCACGCGTTAGATAGACATAGATGCCTAGGACTGTGGGTTCCGGCTAGAACGTTCTGCAGTGAAACATGAACATGATTGGACGCTCTCGACGACGTCCGAAGAAAGTGAATTGACAAAAGGAGTGTCAAGCTCAACAAATAGAATGGAGGACTTGGAACGAGCATTGAGTATTGGCTGTTGGGTGGATTGTACTCTAAAGCATGAAAGGTCCAAAGTAAGCTCGAGTCAGACGCAGCAAACTATAACAGAATACTGTGATGAGCACATCGTTCACGGATCAAGCTCAACTAGAATGTCCGGGACCGAGACGGAAATGAGGAACGTAGTCAGATTTGACCAGATTTTGACCGCTACGGACTCTCAGAGGCTGGAGCGCATGCATGTGAGAGGTAGCTAGCCCATGCGAAGACTCTCCTTTTGAGGGGCGTCTGGGGTCTCGTCTCTCCCCCGATTTCAGATATCGTATCCTGAAGGACCCCTACAAGTACTGTACAGTACAGTAGTGAGAATGCTCGCCACCCGGGCCGGTTTGATGCAAACTCCCGTTGATCGACATGTTGGACCGCCCATTTCCTACTGTAATTGATCAGGAAAAGACTATGGGCAAGTCACCTGTGGACCGACACATGAGGTAACCAGGTAGAAATTTTCCAAGCTCCTGACCGAAGCAGAGTACAGTTCAAGAAGCCTATGGTGGCAACATGGATTGAGTGGTCTGTATCTCCTGTGCGTTTATCCCAGTTGAGATTCCTGGCCTGGAGTTGGGCTGGCGAGCAAGAACGGGACCCCCCTTGGTTTGAAGCACAAACATGGGAAGCCTGGGAAGTACAGCGCAGTAGTTACCGTAGTGTCCTTCCAATTGCATGTAGAGGTCTGGTTCTGGTGACCATGAGGCTTGCTATGCGCTGCTACATTGCATGCTTGCGAAGCATCAGAGGAGTCACAAGAAGGAACAACGCGTGGCGACGCAGACTATCATCGGGGTGATCGGGGCGGGGACGCTAGCGTGTGTTGGAACAAGAAAGCATTATGTTCGCTGATTGACACGAAACAGCTTAGTGAGGTGAGAATAAGAAGATTGAGGAGAGGTGAGGTGAGAATAAGAAGATCGACATCTGATGTTGGCCATGCCAAGACTTCGGCTCGGCTAGCAGGCTAGCCAAAAAGAGCGGATCTCCAGCCACACGAGAAAAGGTCTCCAGCCACAGCATTACAGCATCACAGCATTACATCATGTTGTACGTTTTGATATCTCGATGAATGGAAAATCATCATTCGCTCTGTCAAAACAGGCCTCCTGGCTCCTGCTTGGCTCCTATCAAGCAAGGCACACAGCCATCGACCCTGTGACCGATTTCTTGCCCGGCCATCGAATGTCCCCTCGTCGACGCTGCCGGGTGCTCCCATTTATCCCATTTCTCGTCCAATAGCTCCCTTTCAAAATTATGTGTCTCCAACTTCGGCTTCGAAAGGGACAATTTGCCACCAGCCACTCGACGCTCTCCTCAATGATGAAAGGCCATGAGATGACGAGAGCCATGGAGCATGAGTCCCCTTGACTTTGGAGACATACGATCCATGAAAATTGTGTCTTGCCAGCCATGTCGCAAGCCATCCAACGTCTGCCACCGGCGTTGACCTATACAGTGCTCGTACAGTTCGCCAATATACGAGCGTGCGTGTCCAAGCAGTACAGTGGCCCGCCATTACCAAGAGACACCGTAAATATACCACCATAGGCCGTCTTATTCTCATACTCACATAGCCAGGTGTGGCAATTCGATGTTTCTCTGACGAGTATCGGATGGTCTGAAGTGGCGAGTCTCGTGGTTGTGTTCTGGGAAAGGATTCTCCTTCATCGTCCCCCATACTCCCTCTTCGTGGGCAACTGGAGAGCCAGCAACCGCAACGCAACACGGGCTTCCACGCCAAATCCATTCTCTAAGGTTGCCAGGACCAATTTTGGCGCGGGGGTTCTCGCCGCCCTCGCCACAGAGGAAGTCCCAAGCAGCACCAGGGAGTCGGGGGCCACGAAGATTCCAGTATTATTCAGCCAAACCACGTACTCGTACCTACGTACCCATCGTTCTAGTATGGCATGGATCTTTGGCCAGATCGAAGCTCGGCTAAGGTGGTGCCCTGGTGGCGAACAGGCTCGGAGTTGCAAGCCAAGGGTTCCTCAAAGGAGCATTGGAGAATAAAGGAAAGATCTACGTCGGGCCCTCGTTGGGCCATCGGTCATCGGTCATCGTTGCCCGCCTCATAAGTCCATCAGCCACTGAGCCACACTCCTTCCCTGTTCCCGAGTGGCAAACATGCCAGCATTCGAGCATTGGGACTGTAGCAAAAGACCCACGAGCAAGGGAGAGGAGAGAAGGAGTGGGGTGGGGTGGAGAGTGAGAAGAAGGGGAAAGAGAAGGAGAAAGTGAGAGAGAAGACAGAAACGGAGAAGGAGAAGGAGGAGAAGGAGTGGAGAGGAGTGGAGTGGAGTGTAGTGGAGAAGGAGAAGGAGAGGGAGAGGGAGAGGGAGAGGGAGAGAGGGAGGAGAAGGCGAGGGAGAGGGAGGAGTCGAGAGTCGAGAGCTCTGGAAGTCGAGGGGGGAGGAGTCGAGGAGGAGAAGCCGAGGAATCGAGAACTCTGACCGTGTGGCCCTGTGGAGAAGAGGGACGGAGGAGTGTGGTACTAAGGCGCGGGTCGCGCACAACCGCGAGACTAACCTTACCCATGCGTGTGGTCTCCGTGTCTCCAGGGGATGGATGGGATTTCTAAGAATTGCATCTTCCCTTCCCCATCACCCTGACACACCAAGCAGCCATGCAGACCATGCAATTCCCCCCTTCTCCCCCCTTCTCCCCTCCTTCTATCTCGCCATCTCTTCACCTGTCCACTGCCGGTCACTTTGTCCCGTCTCTGCCGCACCGCCTCACCCTCACCTCACCCTCCTCGGGGAGAACTGATATAAAACGTATCGGCATCAGTACCACATACATCACAGACCTCCTCCGATCCCATCGACATTGGACCATCACCTTATCGACCCCTGGTGATCTTCCCTCCTCTCATCTGCGCTCTCATCCGCACTCCCATCATTGGGGCCCGACCTCCCGTCCCCGACGCTGCAAGACCAGGCAAGTACTTGTCTGCCCCTTACCATGGCCATTCCACGCCTCGTATTCATACATGGCAGTTGTCTGTGGCGTTGGTCCAATTCCGTCCGGTGATATTGCATTCCCTAGAAGTGGACTGACCCAGCGTGCAGGCATACTGTCGTCACCACCAGACCATCACCACCACCAGACATCTCCCACGATCTGAATTACAGTCCGTACAGTACATAGCTTAGGAGACCCGGGTCTCCTGTCTCCACCTGCAATACGACTTCGAACCTCGTCAAATGCTCTGTCCGCATCAACTATAATCACACGCATTCCTGCGCCTCATTTAACGGATAAAAAGCCCGAGAGCCTCAGGGAAGTCTAGCAGAATACTTTTCTATGAGCCAATCATTGTCTTGTCACATCTGCCTTACTCTAGCGCATAATCAGTCTTGCCACGCTTCGTCGAAACCTTTTAGGGTCCGATCTCCGATTACTTGAATCTAATTCAGAATCTGCAAATCAAGAAGTACATAAAACTTCTGCCTCTGCTGCCTCTCCAACCTACGTAGGTACCGAATTTCCTTGATAGTAGCTAATTGCAAGTGGACGATGCCTTGCAGTTGATGCTTGCAGGCCATACGCACCTTAGAAGACCCCTGGTGCGGTCCCTACCTCGCCTACACCCACACACACACACACACAGTCACGAAATCCGAAGAAGGATATCCGCTCTCGCGCACCGTCGCTTCGATTGTCGAACGTCCAAGAACCGAGACGATCAAGCTAGACCCGTCTTGAGTTGCTCCTTGAGAATGATTGCTATCGTCGGCGCGAACTTGGACCACGAAGAGTGTTGATCCATGGAATATCGTCGACCTTCTCCCACCCTTCTCTCTACTCAACAGTGTCCGAGAACATTGGTCAAAATCTAGATTTGCTTTGTGTTCGTAGTGCGTCGGGCGTGGTTCGCTTTCTTCCCGAAGGATTGAGTTACTAACAAATTGAATACTAGTGATCGTACGTGAGTTTGGACAATCTCAAACCGGATCTATGGGGGACACTCCAGGTGGCTCGCTGCCAGCGGGTGAGCTACCAAACACCTCACAGGGCACGAAGTTCAGTGGACAGCACACAACTTCAAGCCCTACCGATCAACCCGTGGGCGCCCAGCAACAGACAAACTATGCCCAGTACCAGCAGTATCCTTCCCAGTATATGCCACAACACAGACAAGACGCATTTGAGATGGGAAGTCTAGGAGGAGCGTTACCCGACGCGCCATATCAGAACTATCATCTATCTCACCAAAGACCGTTGGGGCATTCTCCAGGCTACCCACTGCAGAATATGACACACCTGGCTAGCCATTCGATTTCCAACCAGGGAATTGGAACACCTCCTTACTCGGTCCCTTATCAACCCCAATATCAGGGCATGTATCCCTCGGACCACATGGCCATGCAACCACAGATGCAATCTCCAACGAATTCCGGCCACTTCTTCTCGAATTCTGGATTCACTGGACAGGGACAGCCACAACCACAGCAACAGATCCCCCCTTACTATGTGCCAGCGGGTCAATATGTTCCTCCGATGTACGGGGCGAATCTTCCGCCACATGCCGGACGGAGCACACTATCCGGAGAAAACAGGCAACCGCAGTCTCCCACCTCGAAAGAATACCTTGGTTCTTCCAGTGGTGCTGGTAGATCGGAAAGTATGGGTAAGAACTATTTGGACCACAGTTTGCCGAGACGTCGTTGACATTGAATTTAGCATCGACTATATCCTCGGTAGTGCGCGGACCCCCGAGGAAGCCCCGCCAAACAGGCGAGTTTTGCCTATATAACTGTGTAGAGCAAGGGAACTAAGAGTCAACAGGATATGCGATCTGGGTTGGGAACCTACCGCCTCAGACAGAACTCATGAGCCTCGTGGCTCACGTATGCAAGGAAACCCCTGGGCTCGAATCGCTGTTCCTCATCTCGAAGAGCAACTGCGCTTTTGCGAACTTCAAAGATGAGGCAACATGTACCGCGGCACAGTCAAAAATACATGATTCTAGGTTCCAAGGGGTTCGATTGGTGAGCCGCTTGAGGAAGAGCTCTGTGGGTGCTTCTGCTGGCATAGTAGCTCCCACAGGCCCGGCCGCGTTGACACCCCCATCGAACCCTCCCGTTGCTCGAAGTCCTTCTCCCCGAGACCAGGAAGATTTGTCAGGGAATGTTGCCTCGGGACCGAACGATGGCACTCGCGTCCAGGATGGAGTGACGGTGAAAGATAAATATTTCGTCGTCAAAAGTTTGACGGTAGAGGATCTGGAACTGAGCGTTCGAAACGGCATCTGGGCTACGCAATCACATAACGAGGAAGCGCTCAACAATGGATATCGAGTACGTCGCATTTCCTATAACTGTTATCCCCGTGCGTGCTGACATGTCTTAAGACGACAGATAATGTCTATTTGATCTTTTCTGCCAACAAATCAGGGGAATATTTTGGGTATGCCAAAATGACATCTCAGATCAATGACGATCCTGCCGCGGCGATAGAATTCGCGCCAAAGGCACAATCCGTGGAAGATCCCGAGCTTCCCAAGGCTATACCCACACCGGCGACCGATTATGCGCCCAAAGGTCGAATAATTGATGACTCTGCGCGGGGCACCATCTTTTGGGAAGTGGAACGAGAAGAATTTGAAACTGGCGAGGAAGCAGAAGACGAGGACGAACAAAACAACAACAGTGAACACGGTTCCGACCCAGCGAACCCCAAGGCTTGGGGCAAGCCCTTCAATGTCGAGTGGGTATCTACGACGAGACTCCCCTTCTATCGAACTCGGGGTCTTCGAAACCCTTGGAACTCCAATCGAGAGGTGAAGATCGCGAGGGATGGGACCGAATTAGAAACCTCAGTGGGTCGACGGTTGGTTGGGCTCTTTCATCGAGTTCCGAGTCCGGTTGCACCCCCAACCCACGGTGGTTTGCCCATGCTGGGTGGCGATCCTCAGATGTGGCAATTTCAATAGCGAGAGGCGGATGACAAGGTTGGCTGAGTGAGAAGGGGCGAGGCTCTCAACGTGTTCATCACTCTGCTCCTCCGCTTTCGACCATGCAGGTTCATGGTGGCGAAAGCTCGACGACTTTCCTTGCTTCTAGAATACGCCTTCGCCCACGCCTACGTTCCCTTCGAGCTCCGTTGCGAAGCCTGAGATCGGCCTTCTATAGGCAGTAATATGATATTATGACGAAGATGAACGAAGCATGGGGTGCGGGAAGTCAAGCGAGGGTTTTCTTATGCCTGCCTGCTGGATATACCGCTACATCATGAAAATTCTCCGCAAGACTTCTGGTCCTCCTAGCTAGGAGGGCGGGGTTTGTATCCTCGGTCCATTTCTCATAGCATCGCGTCAGAACTTCCCTGGTTCGCGTGGGATCTCAGCATAGCATGGATGTGCTAGGGGGAGTTCCGGGGTGGCTCCTCGTGTGGTTCCGTTTTTATATATGCTCGATTGTACTGTACATATCTCTTTCCATCTCTTATTTTGGGGAAGCCATTTAAACCATTTCTTGAATGGACACATCTGCTGATCTATCTACCCTCTCCTTTGTGATTTGAGAAGGACGACTTGAAGTGTGTTTCTGGTCTGTGGAGTCCGAGGTCGGGAGTCCGAACACCTGACGCCGATAACGCCTGGTGGCCAAATCGTCCAGGTGGCTCACTGGCTGTACATACTGCAGTACCTCCGTACTCTCTCATCAGCTTCGCTTACAGGATGCAACCGTCTCGTGGTGTCACAATCCAATCCAAGGCACGGCGACAATGACGCTATGGCAATTGGTCATAAAGCGAGCGGAAGCGATAACAACACGGCCGACCGTCTTTGCATTGACAACCTCACCTGCGTGGCGACTTTCACGCGTTGTACTGCTCCCTATCTGCCGACCTTTGGTGCTGATGAATCTTGCAAAAGGGGGAGAGGGGGGCTGTCGATGGGTTCGCCACCCTACATCCGCTTGGATTGTTGACACTGGAGGGTTTCTCCCTCCAAGGCTAATTTCGCATATCTCTCATGCTCCTTGAAGCTTCCGACGATATCAAGACGTTGGACATCTATCCACGTACAAACTACAGGCCTTAATAAATGTAAAATTGAGGTCATAGCACCTGATTTTCGGAAGAGTCAGCACCAATCACCTGGTCAGGATAACTCTTTACGGTCCGCTATTGGTCAAATGCTATCGCGTCATTTTACATTTATTTACCCCTGTAGGTTGTATCTCGCCATCGCGTGCTCCGTCGTTTCAGCGTGCTGCCCCGTAGGAGGCTGATGTGGATCCCGCCGAAGGGAGTGCGCGATCACGTGATGCCAATACAACTACTTCGTATGCCGGGAGCGGGCCGGTCCGGGGTGGGCATTTCACTCGAAAGGACCGGAGGTAGCATGGGGGAAGCGTCGTCTCTCGGCAAGGGGATGGATGTTGGACGTACTCCGTATGGAGTATTGTGGCGAGCGTGGTGTTGACTGGGAAGCCGGCGCTGGACGCAACGGGCGAGGAGGGTTCGTCTGATGTCCGGGGAGCGAGGGAACGAAACGGCCCATGCTGGGGGGAGGCGGCGGAGGGGAGCGGCTTGTTTCTGGGCAATGGCGGTCCGGGTTGGCGATCGCTCGATGGCGTCGTGGTGCGATGCTGCGCGACGAAGGGCACAAGTAGAGTGCCGTCCATCTGGCAAAGAAAGGAAGCCGGGCCTTGACCTGGTTCCTGATGGCAGCTCGCCTCGCCTAGCTAGCTGTAGACCGTTTCCACTCCCACGCCAAAGCCGACGCGGGCTTCCTTCCGTGTTCACGGGGTTTGGGCAAGACCAGGGAGGGGGTTGGATCGGAGACGGGGAGGTAGGAAAAGGGGGGGGGGATGGAACACGGAGAAATTATGAATTATGTAGACGGTTGGAAGCGAAAGTTCGCGTCGCTTAACGGCTCCTCTGTTGATGCTAAGGGGGGGTGGTTTGGGCGGCGACGGAGGGGAGGGGAGGGTCGGTGTGCTGTTTCTTCGCTTTGCCTCGAAGGCTGTTCTCTTCGGCAGCTAGAGGGAATCGTGGGAGGTGGAAGGGTGGAGCTTGTGATTTTTGGCGCGAGCAACAGATTGGATGGGGAAGAATGCATTGTCCCTGAGGGGGGGAGAGGGGGGTTGGAAGTTCATGGTCGACAGGTGTCGCATTGTCCTTTCAGTCCGGGTCCGGATGTTGGGATATAGAGGAATTTGATAGGAAAAGTATGCCCGTGAGATCTTGCGCCTGGTACAACGTCGTCGTTCGTGGAGGGGAAAACGGACGACGAATTGCCAAAGGTCTCTTGCTCAAATATTCATTCCGCTGCGCCATCTAGTTGTACTGTACAAGCAAGCCAAAGCGCCCAACTCTCTAATCCTTCTTCAGCGGTAGGAATTTCTCCTCAATCCCATTCTTCGTGATCAACATCATCGATAGTCCGTCGCCAACCTCGATGTGTCTCTCGACCGCACTATCAAACGCATCCTTGACCAACGCCTCAACCACCACTAACGGTAATGGATCCTTCGCTCTCTCAACCAACGCATGACCCTCTCCACTTCCTGGGATATACTGGTTCTTGAAGTTGACCTGGTTATCGAGGAACGGCATGATCAAACTCGCTGCGGCACCTGCAGCTCTGCACTGTTCTCTCTCGTAGCTGCCCACTGGATCATAACTGTACACCGCGCCCTTTCCATCCTCATCCAGACCTCCCAGAATCGCAGTGACGTAGTAAGGGAAGAATCGCTTTCCGTAGAGAATCGTCGACAATCGCTGCGCGCATGCTTTGACGGACATGGGCTTTCCATGCTGATATCGGTACATCTTGACGATCGCGTCCAACTTCTCCTTCAGCGCATGTCCATCCGCGGCGAATCCAACAACCGAGAGGACGAGTGTGGCGTCGTCTTGCGACGAGGTGGTGCCGCCGATCTTGAATACCTTGGGGCTGTAGCGTGTGTTGATGTTGTAGCCAGATGTGGACCGTGTGTCGCCGGCCATGATCATGAAGTCGTTTCCTGAGATTGCGAGCGTGGATCCGCCATTGTCTGTGTATCTGGAAGAATGTTAGCAGAGCTCAAGTGAAGGTGAAATGGGAATGTTTGCGTACGGGTAGAAACTATGCTCCTTGTTCGCTCCTGATGCCATCGTTGGTGTCTGGCTGAAGGAGTAATTGGGGCCGTTCATCAGGGGGTTTTGACTGAACATCGTCATCTTGTCTTTCTCTACGTATTGTCAAGGTGGTGTGTGATTCGGGGTTGTGTGATGGATGTTCAGTGGGTATTTCGTGGTATGAGGGTTTGGAGCATCTTCGTGAGGTTGTTGCTTGAAGTTGAACGCGCCTCATTGCAGCCTTCAAGGTCACTAGCGCGGACAGGGGTAGCTCCACCACCCAACGCGTTTTCTTCGGCTGATCTTGTCGACCGGCAACTATTTAGTCCAAATGTCAATAAAGGGGGACGTTGATCGCCGGCGCAATGGATAGGTAGATATACTCAAATCCAAACAGCACGATGCGCCTGCTAATTATGACCTTAGTTCAACACGAAATATCCGCCGAAAGGCCCTCGAGAAGATCGCTGCGCTTTCCGCTACGTCATCCTCAACTTCCTTCGAGAACTCCGATTTGGATAGACTTTCTAGAGGGTGCGCAAGTTATGCAAAGGCAACTGGAAAGGCGAATGGGCATGCGACGAGTGATTCGGCCTCTCTTTCTGGATCTCCCATGGTATAATCGCAACTCCGCAAAGTAATGACGGGAGGCTGATTGGAACAGAGCATCCAGGAATTCGAGGTTCTGTTGGCGCTATGCAAAGCAGCCCCGTTGCTGAGCAGTCGACACAGCGCCGAGAAGCTTATGGAACAGCTTTCTCCTTACATATTAGAAGCGCATACCCAGGTCTTTGGTTCTTCTCCTTACTTTCGCGACGTGGAACCCTCGCCAATCGAGGCGTTAAGTTACAATCTTTCAACAGCTCTTCTGACCTTGGGCATCAGCCATCCACATCTCCGAGATACGATCTCTGAAAGGTTATGGGGGTATCTACGACACTGTGTAGACACAGCTAAAGCTAGCTCGCCCGCTCCTGCTCTAGCTTCAGATGATGGAGGCGTTACTGAAGTTGAAGATGCTGTCAGCGTGGCTACAATTGCCATGACCGTCCTAGGTTTCCTTGATGCCGCTGCAGCCCATGCGAACTTCTGGACCCCTAATGAGAGACTACTGTTGGTCCAGCGCGTCAAAGGGCTACTGTCTGAAGAATTTCTTGTGGCTATTGAGACAGCATTCTCCACAATACGCAGTTCCCCTTCCCTTCATGGTCATACCAAGGAGTGGAAGAGATATGTCCGGCATTATGCCGCTATTGGGCGTCCTCTTGGAGCCATGCTTCTCCAGCAAAGCTTTATGTGGCTTCTGGTGGCGACTTCTTCTCTACTGGTTGCGGATGTACAAAGTCTTCGGAAGACTGATGTTTTAGACATCCACATGTCGAACACTGCTGACTTCAACCCGGCCTATCTTCAATCCAAGGAGGTAGACTTTGACGCAATTGAGGCCATGGCTGACATTGCATCCGATGAAATGAGTTTGCTCGAAGATGGAGCTGATTATCTACGTTTGGGATCGACCTGGCAACAACGACTGGCGTTCTCGGTGAAAGCAGCGACTATCACTAGCTATCTAAATTGCTCGATGCTGAATGAAGATGCTGCTGATGCTGATGCTCTTATGGCATGGCTCGAGGACATACTCGCCGATCCAGCTCAAATGGCCGACGAGACCTTAGCCAGCGTTGTTCTGCGTTCTATGGCTTTAATCTCCAAGATCTCCCCTGGGTTTTCTCCGAATATTAGTCGGGTCCTTCCTCGATTCATAGTTCAAGGAAACCTACGAGGAAATACTATCTCACTTGCATCTCAATGCTTGGCGTTTGTCCTCCGATCGTTGTCACAAGATGCGATCATCACCACTCTGTATACCTTTGGCAACGTCCTTAGCTCTAGTACCAACGCAGAGCGTGCACTTGCAGGTACTGCCAACGGAGATCTTTCTGCGGACGGAGGTGTGAACTCGACATTTTATGCTGGAAAACAGGCTACCGGAAGCAGTATTTCCTTGCCAACTGACGGTGAAGAGGAGGCCTCTTATGTCTATGGAAATGTTGTTGAGACGATTTGTGGTATTGCTAGTAGTTGCAATGACCCTAAAATTACGGCACTAGCGCAGTCGATGCTCCTGCAGAAACTTGGTAAAGTCAATAGATCAACTGATGCTCGTATCATCAGAGAGGCCGCCGGTCTTGCTTTGAGCGGTGGGCCGACTGAGTTTCGCACACTGCTCAAGCTCTATGCAAAAATCATACAGGATGGGATCAATCAACAGAGTAATATTTTGTTAGATGCTGTAAGTGTTTACTGATCATAGCTTTCAGCACTTCAGCACTCCAGCTAATCATCTCTAGGTCACCAAGGCTTTGAGCTTCCTTTCCTCGTCGCTCCGAAAAGATACGCCGTTGTACGATATCTACCTGGAAGATCTCCTGGAGGCCGTTGTGAGCAAAGGCGATGTGCATCAGTCTCAAAACAGTCGAGAGGCTGACGTGGAAATTGCTGCCCGAGAGATCAGTCAACTCTTGCAGCCTCTAGCGATTTTCATGTCGCACAATGAGCTAATTTCAGATGATACGTTAAGTGAAGAGACATTGTCTCTATTTCGAGATGCGTGGTTCAATGTAGTTGTTCATGGCTTCACAACTAACACAGATCGTGGAAAGCAATATATAGATGAGCTTCGTCTTATGGCCATTCATTCAAAACCAATTGTCGGGGAGGGAAGAGGGGAGCAAGTCGAGAGTGACATTGAGCTAAACACTGTCCTTCGCCGTGGCATGAGCCCCGAGCACGAAGCTATGCAGAAGAAACGACTCACCGCACTCTTACCTGCAAAAGCCGCGGACATTAGGGGTTTGAGCTATAGGAAGGTAATCTTCCTGCAGGCGGCCTATCTTGTTGAGACCCTGCGTGGAAGCTCAGGCGACTGTACTAAAGCTCCGATCTACTTCATAGAGCCCGGCATGCGAAAAGGTGATATGAGTAGTACTATGGAAGGCATTACTGGGGCCGTCATGGATGCATATCTCAAGAAAACCCTGAGTGGTACCAACCCGACTTTCTCGGCACCGTATGTAGCTGAGCAGCTTGCACGCATTTTTAATGGTTGCTGCTATCGTATCGAGCGTGTGCAACAAGCAGCTATGGTATGTGCCGATCAGGTTATACGCGAGGTTCCCTCTGCTCTCTGTCAAAAGTCCTCCTTGTTCGCATTGCTAGAACTGTTAACCATCATGTGGACAAGCTGCCTTGAGGCTGAGACGGATGAATACGAATGGAAGTCGTCATTTTCTTCTGCTCGTGGTGGGGTATCTGTTGAATTGTCAGACGATTACAGTCTTCGCAGACGGACTCTGAACAATTTATACAAGAAGGCTAAAGTCTGGGTGTCGTCAGTCATCAGCATCGCTCCTTTGGATGTCAAAGGACTGTTGCAAACCTATCTTTCAGAGTACAATGACGAAGGGGCATATGGCCACATATCGTTAGGACGATCATTTGCAAACGAGATGGGATCCACGATTCCCAGCACGGATCAGAGGCTTAGTGCCATAGATCGTCATGGGGATTGCAATATCAACACCGCATCTGACTTCATCGCCCAGTACACAACTCGCCAAGAATATCGCTATGCAGAGGCTTTGCCAGATCATGATGCAGAATGGCTACATATCATGCATCTGGGCCAACGGCGTGGATCTATCGCTCAAGCCCCTGGCAAGAACGGGGAAGACGCAGTGACAGTACTTGCTCATATCGAATCTCGCACTCTTCGAAGAAAATATATTCCCATCGATGAGCTTCGTGACATCCTTCGGAGAGCTGCCGCATTACTTTGCCGCAGCAAAAAAGATGAATGTGCCATTGTGCATCATTTGGTTGCAATTCCATTCGGCTTTCTAACGAAACAGTCCATCAAGCTTGGGATATCTCTTTGGCTTGGCGTCATCAATGAGAATCCTCGGATGGAGTCTCGAATATTGATGGAGGTTGCTCAGCAATGGGAGTCGACCGTGCATCGAAAACTTGGGATTTTTAACTGCGCGTTCCTACATCCTGATCCATTCTACGTGAAGGGCGAGTTTGCTCCAAGTGACAGATCCGCCTTGTCCAAGAGGCAGCAGACAGCTCATAATCTCCTCCAGCCACATATGCGCTTGCTGCAATTCTTGACGAGTCACTTCAATGCTACGCGGTTAGGAACTCCACATGTGGAGAAGTCGTTCCTTCGCCTGTTAAATGTGACATTGGACGGTCTAATGCACGCCACAGGGCATCCCCTTGCCAGGGAAATCAGGTTCCAGGTTGTGCTATTTGGGATCAAGATCATGAGGCACGTTACAGCACTCGACTTTCATTCTAGATGTTTGCTCAAGGACAAAATCTTGTCCGCAGCCCTAAGTTGGTTTACATTCGCACCACGATGGTCGTTTGGGGGCAACAGAGTCCAGATAAAGGCAGAGACTCGTCTGTTGGCGGATGTCGCACTCGCTTTGAAAAATGTCCAGATGGTTGCAGATCATCCTACGCCTCTATCTAAGGCACTTCAAACCAAAGAAGCTCTGCTTCAAGTTCTCATAGAAAGTGAGCATATAAGATTGAACGTATGGCTGTACCCATTAGGCGAGCCACGAGAAGTTCATGCACCCCAGGTTCAGAAGGGACCAACCGAGGTCAGTAAACGAATCCTTACTTGCTATACTATGCTAATTTCAATAGGCTACCCTCGTCAGTCTTATAAGGACAGCTTGGAATGAAAGCCCGTCTCTTGCAATCCAATTGATAACTAGGTTCCCATCCCCGCGACTGCACAAAGAGATCCGATGTTTAGTGCTTAACTTTCCAGATAAGGCCGTGTCGGAACCTGAGGCTGTTCAACTACTACTTGGAGAGACATTACCAAATGACATTTCCTTCCAATTGAAGGTAGGTTATTTGAGTGACTCAGACAATGCAGATGCTAATCATGACAGTACCTGCTCTACTGGGCTCCAGTCAATCCTATCACCGCGGTCACCCTCTTCCTGCCAGCTTACCGTAACCATCCGTTCATTTTGCAATACGCTATGCGAGCTCTGGAGAGTCACTCTGTCGATGTGACATTCTTTTATGTCCCACAAATTGTCCAGACCTTGCGTTATGACGTCTTGGGATATGTAGAGAGATACATTGTGGAAACTGCAAAATTCTCTCAATTATTTGCTCACCAGATCATCTGGAACATGAAAGCAAATGCTTACAAGGACGAAGACTCACAGATTGTAAGTTGGCGGAGATCTGCCTTCAACGCCGAGTACTAATGCAACCATAGCCGGATGATGTCAAGCCTACACTTGACAAAGTGATGGCCAGGATGATCAAAGAATTTTCTGAGGTCGATAAAGACTTCTACGAACGAGAGTTTGACTTTTTTGATGAAGTGACCAGTATTTCAGGGAAGCTCAAACCTCTCATCAAGCGACCCAAGCCCGAGAGAAAGCAGAAGATCGAAGAGGAATTGCGAAAGATTAAGGTGGATGTAGGCGTATACCTGCCCAGTAATCCAGACGGAATAGTCATCGGCATCGATAGAAAGTCTGGGAAGCCACTTCAGAGCCACGCAAAAGCTCCGTACATGGCAACTTTCAGAATCAAGAAACCTAAGGGCAACATAGAAAGTACAGAAAGCCTACTAGAAGAAGCAAATACGAATGGAACGGTCAAACAGGACAACACGGTCGAGACTTGGCAATCGGCAATTTTCAAGGTTGGAGATGATTGTCGGCAAGACGTTTTGGCTCTACAAATGATCGCTGCATTCAGAGGCATTTTCAACAACGTTGGACTCGACGTGTATGTTTTCCCATATCGAGTGACGGCAACAGCACCTGGATGCGGTGTCATCGATGTTCTGCCAAATTCAATTTCTCGAGATATGGTTGGTCGAGAAGCTGTCAATGGTCTTTACGACTACTTCGTTTCCAAGTACGGCAACGAAGACTCCTTGCGGTTCCAGGAAGCACGAAGCAATTTTGTCAAGAGCATGGCTGCATACTCGATCATATCTTTCTTGCTGCAATTCAAGGATCGGCATAATGGGAATATCATGATTGATGATGCTGGCCATATCCTTCACATCGATTTCGGGTTCTGCTTCGATATTGCCCCTGGAGGCGTTAAATTCGAAAGAGCCCCATTCAAGCTCACAACCGAGATGGTGGCTGTCATGGGTGGGGGCACGGACCATCAGGCCTACAAATGGTTCGAGGAGCTTTGTGTCAAGGCCTTCCTTGCATCTCGTCCGTACGTGGAGAAGCTGTCACAGCTTGTCTTATTGATGATGGACTCTGGTCTGCCTTGCTTCAAGCTAGAGACTATCCAGCATTTCAAGGAGAGGTTTGTGCCAGAGAAGAGTGAAAAAGAAGCCGCAGATTTCATGCGAGGTTTGATCAAGAGGAGTCAGTCAAGTTACTCGACTGGTGTCTATGATCAGTTCCAGCTGTTGACGAATGGCATTCCATACTAGGGGGGGTGGGGATAATGACAATTGGTTTAGCGAGACACAGGAGATTGCTAGGAAGCAAATTTTCGATAGTGAATATGCAGACTATCGATGTTCGCGTCATCATTATGCAAGGTGTTGCGCTTCTACCTACATGTAATCAGGAGTCTTATTAACTTGCGTTACAACACGATTGTTATCCTAACAGGTTGTAGGAGATTCAATTGACCTCGCTTCGACACTCGTGTTTCTTGGGTCGTCCAAAAGTGGACTACCACCTGCATTATGGAATTTTGTGGAGGCTTTAATAAGCATTACGCCACCATATCTGAATTTACCCCGCTCCACCTCTTTCCAGATAAGGAGGACTTCCACAAGAAGGTTGGTCGGAAATATATTTATACCTTTCCCTCATCCTCCCTCCCACTCATTCTGTCAAGAACATCACTTGATCACTCCGAAGTGAATTTAAACTCGAGCCTCAATCAATTGACACACCACTACACCAACTTTCAAGATGGCAATGGATGGCCACAGTGCAGCATGCTGCTCTCTGCCACCAATCATCGCAAAACATTACCCAGAGAAGGGGAAATATGAGACTATCGGAGGACTCAAGACTTGTATGTGTAGATAGTGCTACGAAGTGAAGAGGGAAGACTAACCAGAAATATCAGATGTCACTGGACCTGCCGATGCATCCAAGGCTCTCCTTGTGATCTATGATATCTTTGGATACTATCCACAGACCATTCAAGGCGCCGACATTTTGGCCTATGCAGATAAGAGCAATCAGTATCGCGTCTTTATGCCTGATTGGCTTGAGGGCAAGCCGGCTGATATATCTTGGTAGGTGAACCTTTGAATTTTCATTTCTTCTCGATAGTTGCAACAAAGGTTGAAGATCGGGTGCTGACAACCCCAATAGGTATCCACCAGACACCGAGGAGAAGGGAAAATTGCTAGGTCATTTCTTCCAGACGACCGGGGCACCGCCAAAGACCGCTGAGAAAGTCCCGGGCATGATCACCGCCATTGAAGAGTTTAGCCCCCCGATCAAGACGTGGGGCATCGTAGGCGTACGCCCAGCTCCAACCGGCCTTCCCAACTATCAACAACAGCTAACAAAGTATGTACACAGTTCTGCTGGGGCGGTAAAATAATCTCCATGAACACGTCCTCTGGATCATCTCCATTCAAAGCGGCCGCTGAATGCCACCCCGCGATGATCGACCCTTCAGAGGCCGAGAATATCAAGATCCCTCTTTGCATGCTTGCGTCAGGCGATGAACCTGTGGCTGATGTTGAGAAGTTCGAGGCGAATCTTACCGGTGAGAAACATGTTGAGATCTTCAAAGATCAGATTCATGGGTGGATGGCTGCGAAAGCGGACCTTGAGGATGGGAGGAAGAAGAGTGAGTACGAGAGGGGGTACCAGCTGCTTCTGAGCTTTTTCGCGAAGCACCTGTAGGCTGGCGAGGTCACATGGCAGCAGGTCGGAGCGTTCAAGGAAATCATCTCGGTCGAAGCGAAACACAAACGAGGTGTCCATAGCAATGCCTAATGCCCTAACGACTTTGCCGTCTCGTTCCGTCGTTTATATCTTCGCACTAACCTCAGGCTCGTAGTACACTGTCAATGGTGCTCCTGGCAATCCAAACGCCTTGGCCTTCTCCTTCAATGATTTGTGCGCCTCGCAGTCCTCATCGTAGTACTTCATATCGCCCAAGCTCGCAAACTCGGATTTCGAGACGAGTGTCCATCCTTGGGAGCGGGCGTCTGGCTTGGCAGGTCCAACCGCTAGTGAGAGGATGTATGGCTTTCCGTCCTGGCAAAGGTGAGCCTTGGGACAGTCCTATGGACTTTTCGTGATTGGGTTCAACATACCTTTGTGCTGGTGGCCGAAAGCTCCTTGTAGTCCTCGAGGAACTGCTTGATGTGTTCATCGGGGCACTTGAACATGGTGATGCGTGTGATGGTCATTGTGGGGGGATTTCCGTCGTCCAGAGATCTTGACAAGACTTGAACTCTTGGGTGCGTTCCGTGAACGAGCGCTTGTTCTTTGGAGAGTCGGCTTGGGGAGTTTGATGAAGTTCAGGAGGATTCATGACGTCTGTGGGGTATTTATGGGGTGGGGTCCGGCAATAGCTCGGAGGTCCGGTTCAGTTCGGGTGGAGTTTATGTGTATGGGTCGCTCTAAGATGGGGTTCGAAGTGGTAGAGTCTATCATCTTTGACATGTGATTTGCTAGTATCAGATGGCCGTTCTGAGATACGTTGTCTTAGGCTGTCACTTTATGTCCCTCTTTCCTATAGCTAGACATTGAGACAGAAAAAAAGTGGAAAAGAGGCAAAATAATATCGAAGCTGAAAAGAGCAAAAGGTCGGCCCAAGCCTACATCTATACCGTCCAGCAGATCAGTATCTTAAGTACTTCTAGGTTTGGCCGTCCAAGACTTGATATTCCCACCAGCTGCTCTAGTTGGTGGAGGATTTGTGCATGGTACAGTACTCTCGTTTAGCGGATAGGATGCTGATTCTATTACTTAAATAGTTATTGAGCCCTAGTTGACTCATACAAATTATACCTCAGCATACGAGGAGGGTGATCAGGACACCATACAACTAGCTAAAATCGACGTATTTCACTTGTTAGAAACCTAAGTCCGTTCCCACTTTAGGCCAAGGGGGTGAGGTAGGCGAGGTGCCAGTAAAGTGGTAGAACGTATCTCCCAGCAATTTCACGAGAGGCTTTTTAAGCGATCGGGAGTTTACAACAACCAGTAGGCCAGGTACGTAGGTATCAATAGATGTTCGTAAGTACTATGACAAGACTTTTCCTCCGATGTATTATTATATTGACCTTAGCTCTTCGCCGTGATGGCTTTCCGTCAACGAACTCTTCCATTTGGCCCGGCACTGGACACATGGCGAAGTCATCCATCTCGTCTCCCTCGTCTAACCCTATCTTCATCTCACTTCGCGCCTCGAATCCTACATCAAGGCAATCCCGCTCTTCACATACACAGCCATACACCCCATCGTGCTAGCGAGCCAGATCGCCGTGCGGAAGAAGCTCGTCGAATTCCTCGTCACATTGACATACACCAGAGTGTACAAGGCACGCATGGCCAAGTACGCGCCTGTGAAGCGATTCAGGTCCACGGACGACAACCCGGCCAGGTTCCCGGCCAAGATGGCGCCCACGAAGAGTGGAAGGTTCTCAAAGCCGTTCTTGTGGGCGGCTTCAGCGCGCTCGTAACGTCCGTATGCCTCCGCGGGGGTTGCGGTTCGGAGCTTATTGTCCCAGGTCGAGGATCGAGGATTGGAGTTGTCCCATTTTCCATTGTTGGCTTTGGACATTATGGCGACTGCATAGCTGTGTGGGGCCATGGTAAGGACCCAGTATGCCGGAATGGCGAAAAGGGAAAGGTTTGGCATGTTGAGAGGCGCGATGCTGGCGTGGTCTCGTTTCCTTCGTGGGTGCTTAGATGGTATTGAGGAGCTATGAATGCTATGAAATGGCCCGATTGTGTGCTTAAGAAATCCGCTGGGTGCTGTTAGAAAAGAAGAGATTGGGAAATCCGATGGCAGAAAAGGAGAGTTATAAAAGATGTAATTCCAAATGATGCAAAGACGGTTCGGTCATCGCGAGAGGATTCCTCCGTCGGACATATCGTCGGACATATTGATTGGCGCAACATCACCAAGTTTTAGTCTTCCATTTACTCGTTCGGGCAACCCGAGCCCGCCCAATAAGCTCGCTTGTTGCGTAAGTAAGTGGGTGGGACTAACCGAACGAGCCCCTTTTTGAGTCTAGACTCCTCGAGCTTAGAAAGCAGATATAAAGTCACATGATAATAATACTCAAATAGGGAGGTCAAATAGATTGTTTGAGTATTCTCGATGGTTGTCGTTCTTGTGTTGATTGATTTGTTCTCAAGTTGTTGATGGTTTGAGGCCACCTTACAGCAAGTATATATAGCCTTCAGCCGTACGACTAAGGCCTTATAAATCTGAGTCCTGACAACAGACAGTACCTACAATCATTTCGTCTATACACAATGAGCCCTCGAGCTTTGAATTCTCGTTACTCAGATAAGACATATCTATTCAACGACCCCTTCTAAGAACCTCTCGACATTTTCACCTCGATCTTCACCATAGGGGGCGATGAAATTCCATGGTAGCGCGCCTCGGTATACTCATTTCACTTCGACTACAATACAGTATGTGCCACCACATCTTCGGAAGGTTTGGTGACGGATGGAGAGGACGAGGAAAATTCCCACTAAGACACTTCGTTCGTAGGCACGTGGCCTTAGCATGTGACTAGGTAAGGTAGTTCTATTCTCTCTTCGACTTCGGTGTCTCTTTTCCACTCTCCTTCTCGACTCTCCCTTTGACTCGATGTGTGGTTAGCCTAAGTTTTAGATATGTTTTTCGACTATTTTAGAGTGCTTTTAGGCTTAGATACTTGGCTAGGACGACATAATTCTAGTCTATACTTAGGGGATATTCTATATACTTGAGGGCAAGCACTTGTCGATTGTAGGACGGATATGCCAGGGACCCCGACATAATGTAGATTTTCAAGTGATTGATCTAATTCGCCATTTCAAGTAATTAAATCAAAGAGTCCTTTTTGTGTACATTTTTTCGAATTAATTTAATTCGCCTAGGTAATTAAATTAATAAGTCCTTTTTATGTTTTAAAAGAGAGGCTTACGAAATAGTTCTTATATTTCGAGGAAAACTAAGCTAAGGAGGAAAGGAAGAATAAAGCGAAATCTTAAAGATAAATAATAATAACGAGCCTCTTATTAACTAGTAAAGTCTCGGCTAAGTTGACAATTGTGACAGCCTAGTTTACACGTGAGGTACGTGGGTGTAGTTGTCACATATATAGTAGATAAGCATTAGAGCTCCCAGCCTAATATTGTGCCTTTTGGACTGTTGGCGTAGTTAGTTAAAGCTTATCTATCAACTTACTGTCCTCGATAGGTGTAGAGCCGTCACAACTATAGTTAACTTAGTCACAACTAGAATGTACGTAGCCCTAGAGTATATAACACTAGGCTATTACACGTCTATATATTCTCGCTGCTTACCTATACTCTTAGAGCTTAGAGCTATAAGCCCTGGTTAAGACTATTCGAAAGGCGGATAGTACTAGTCGTTAGCTGTTTAGAAGAGATAGTAAAGATTATTTGTTTAAGGGTTCCAGATAGGTAGATCAGGTTATCGTCGGTGGCTGGCCAGTCGCAGGGACATCACTTCAGCTCCTTCGCAGGATCTGGTTATCGAGGATCTAGTTATCGTCGGTAGTTGGCCAGTCGCAGGGACATCGCTTCAGCTCCTTCGCCCCGATACCACCCTTCTTCGTCTCTCAGTATCTCCGTTTCTCTCTTAGGCGATATTTCCATGGAGAATTCCTCCTCGGCTTACTTCCCATCTTCTATATCATTTAGCAACTAGACTCGAATGTGTTGAATGGTAAGGTTCTTACATAGCTTGGGCTGTAGGAGTGTGGTACCCTCGGTGGATGAGAAGTACAATTGTCTATCGCGAGTAAGATACTGCGCGGTGTCATCACTACTGCCGTTGCGAGTTTCCTCTTTGTCTCCCAAACTGGTTTCCGGGAAAATCCCCATTTCTTCTTTGCGAACTCCAGCAGTAGACCATTATTTCGCTCTTCCTGTGAGCATTTCTTTTGGTCCCTGATAGGTAGAGTCACTGCTTTTCAGTATCTAATTATCGCCGGTGGTTGTCCAGTCGCAGGGACATCGCTTCAGATCCTTCGCCCTAATACCACTCTTCTTCGTGTCTCAGTATCTCGGTTTCTCTCTCAGGCGATATTTCCATGGAGAATTCCTCCTCGGCATACTTCCCATCTTCTATGTCATTTGGCAACTGGGATCGAATGTGTCGAATGGTAAGGCGCTTGCGTGGCTTGGGCTGTAGGAGCGTGGTACCCTCGGTGGATGAGAAGTACAATGATCCATCGCGAGCAAGATACTCCGCGGTTTCATTACCACTGCAGCTGAGAGTCTCCTCTTTGCCTCCACAAACTTGTTTCCGGAAATCTCCCCATTTCTTCTTTACAAACTCCAGCAGCCCATCATTATTTTGCTCTTCCTGTGAGCATTTCTTTTGCTCTTCCTTGAGAAACTTGAACCTGGACAGGTTGAAAAGTTTCATGGCGGGCAGATCCAGGGACTCAATGCGCTCTTGTGGGTGGAGAAAGTCGTCTAATTCCCTCGGAGAGAACCCGATTTCAGTACCTTTTTCACGAGTCAGCTCGATATTCTTTATATTGTCTTTTTTGAAAAGGTAGTTGACGGAATTGGAAGACATCCTGATGATGTGATTATGAATGAAACGAATTTTTCAGAAGAACGATGTATTTTATCGCTTACGAGCTGAGCTGTTCATGCTCTTCTCCGTGTTACATGCAAGTTGTTTTTACTTTGTCTTAGAGAACAATACACACTCATGTAGGATGTGAATTGAAGGATTATCGCCCCTTGAAATTCTAGCTGTCCCAGCCTTGAGTGGTGTAATAACATAAAATTATGAGCCAGAAATAGTACAAGTGACTATAAAACTGAACAGTGACCATTCAATGAGACTCCACCCATCGTTGGCAAATTCTAGCCTTGCGGCTAATAACGAACAATTCCAAGTGCAGGCGAAGGCGGATCATCAGCACGAGCAATTAAACGTTACACATACCTTAGAAGTAGTATATATTCTAACTGTTGAAAATTGAAGCACAGCGGGGTTGGTGGTTTTGCGTGTATTTCTTATGTGTATTGAAAGAAGCTGAAGGATCTGAGGGAATTTGAGACTCGGAACTCCCCCTTTTAACTATTTGGACTACTTGGACTAGACCGAATTAAGGATCAGACTATGTGGTCCTTGCATTAGGTAATGGGATAGGCCGGACGGTTCGCGGGTGGATACGTGCATGCTATACTTCCGATTTCAACTTTCCAAGAGACAATTAAAAAGAAGCTATAAATTTACAATCAAATCATGCTAATAGTTCGAAATTTGACAGCGGAAAGAACAACTTATTCTTCTAATCTATGAATTTATTGGAGGATAAAAATTACAGGACCTTGGAATCACTTTTAACTCCTCGAGCGTTATTGAGGTCCTTTTGCCACTCAACCTTTTAGCTTTCCAGACGAGGCACGGTACATGGTTTACTGAGCTTCTAAGCTAAATTAGTACCAGACTTATAGAATCCTAGGTGCTAAGTTGCACAAATTCTGTCACCCCAGGCTAACAGGCTAAGCGGTGACTATTTATCGCTTAGATAGTTACCCAGAATAGCCTCAAGAATCATCATAATTGTGGAAAATCAAGCCTCAATATATGGGCTTACACAGGGGACACCCATTTCTAGTACCAATTTGGCTTAGGTTTTAGGATCTAGCGGCACTACCACTAAGCACGTCCTTACGAATAGGTGGTGTGGAAAAAGAGGACTTCAATACGGACGTACGCTCGAGGAGTTTACCCGCAAATGACAACAGAATAAGGTTCTAGTTTACGTTGAGAGGAAGAAGGTTAAGTTGACAACAAAGTTGGGTCAGTAGATGCCATCTGGAGAAAAGATTCTTTTGGTTTTAGTCGAGACTTTATATAACGATTTGAAACAACCAGCCAGGAAAATTTGGTATGAAAAGAATGGAAATGTACAGTACTTGATTATTATTCTTGTGCATTAAATGCACCTACATTGCAAAAAATACTCATAATCCTCACTACTACATTTTCTCCGCCAGAATGTTTAATGTTGATGCTAGCATCTATAAAGATCGATAAACTTTCTGGGGCGGGAGCCCGAACAATGGGCAACACATTCCATTTGGGCTTGAGTGTGACTCAGCAGTCCCAGATAAGGAAATTCAAATAAACATTCGTCATCTTGGCTCCAGAAGTCAAGAGCAGGCAATCTCTCGGCAAAAGGCAAGAAGGTCAGGAAAGGGAGAACGAAATACTGCTGGTCAACAACCCAGAAGTCGTCTTTGGGCTTTTGAGCTTCACGAATCCTGTGTATCTCATGGCGTTCGAGTAGCGCTGGCTCCATGAGGATCAGATCCTTGTTCCTGGTTATGTTCCATTCCGGATCTTGTTCAGCTGCATCGCCTAACTGTAGTATTGCCATGTGTCCCACCTCAGCGTGATACTCGCACGTATCTGAAGAGATTGCCCATGAAGCTTCCTCGTGTTCCAGCGAGGACAAGGCGTAATTGGACTTCTTGGGAACCGTAAGGTTTCTGATCCATTTAAAAGCCATGGTGGATGGGTTGTTTGAGACAGTGAACCGTTGGTTCGCCAGTGAGGCTATACTTGGATATTTTAGAAGTGGAGCGCTGTTGCGACCAAGGCTCGGTGATTCGGGGAGAATTTGAAGAACCTTAAATAGTGTCCTCGTATAATTATTGTCTTGATGTTCTTTCTTGTTAGGGGAATGATTTTCTTGTTCTTTTGGAATAACACTGCTCTAGGGGTGTGTTCATAATTAGGTGATTGAGGACAGTGTGTGTGCTAGGGTAAGGTTCTTCATTCATTAATGGTCCGTGGTTTGAGTTCGAACGCTAGCTTGCGTTTTGTGCCCCAGATAGATAGAATATATAAATTGACAACCATATATATCCTGACCATAGAATAAAGACCAGTATGTTCACTGGGTAGGGTAAGAAGTGATATATATATAGTACTATAAGACTTTAAAAGCATCTAAAAGTCTTCTCTCTTGACCTTCCCTTCCTTTGCTTTATTAGTCATTTATTGTTACGCTGTAGTTTCTCACCCTGAACCACAACTATATAACACTAAGCCACGCTTGGACTACAGTGTCGCTTTCACGTAAAAGAGACAGGTCAGGTGGGTGGCAAGTCACGCTCCCTGATCCTCCCTAACGCGCCGTAAACACCTCTCGGGCTATTGCGTAAAAACAAGTAAACGCCCCCTCTTCCTATCCTCGATATCTGTAACTATAGACTCTTTTCCGCGATACTATTATACGGGCTTTAGGTAATACTTTTCGTGTAATAGGTTCCCCCCCCCCAACCTTCTCTCTCTTACCGCCGTGCTTAGTTCCCCCCTCTCGCGGAAATCGACCCGAATACACCCCAACAGACCTGGAACTGTCCTTAACCCGAGGCTAAGAACTCGCGGCCCCTAAAACAGCTACGTGTCACGTCCGGTACAGGCCGTCTTTCGCGAGTAAAAAGGGGAGCCGGTATTATAGGAGAGGCCCGGCGGTTTAGACGAGTATAACGGGTCATTGAGAAGGCGTTATAGGCACGGGTATACCTCCGTACACGGAGAGGAGAAAGGAGTGGTAGTTAGAAGGAAGAGAGCGGATAATACCTAATAGTATAACGTTCTCTAGTGCTTTTACCCTTTAAATTATAATAATTACGTAACTTACAGACACTTACGGATACTTACGAACGGGTACAGACCTCGATCTACGGAGACTTTCCAATACCACACCCGTAAAATCACATTTCAACTAGTAAAATAAGGTATGTCTAATTCGGCTTAGGTAAGCTACATGTGATTTCGCCTTGCGAGTTCTAGTTCCCGGAGCTTGCGTAGGGCAATAGGCCTTTTCGTCCGTAACTCATCCGAACCTTAACAGTCATCACCCTGTCATTGCCACGACGCCGAAATTTAGTTTGGCCTGTTTCTATTTAGCTAAATCCACAACATCAGACAATTAGAAACTGGTCGCACGAAGGCTGCGGGGCATTGGCCGCCTCGAGTTCCACTTTGAGCTTTTTATATGCTCATCATACCACTTCTTCATCTCAGCATTTTTGCCCCCCGCGGTAAGCTTTGCGGACATCTGCGCCAATTTCGATGCGATTTGTTGTGCGGAAGGCATGGTGGCGGAGGGATAGTTGAGAGGCTGCTTGGTTCAGAGAGAAGATGTGACCTTATCTGTGTTTGTTCGTGATGAAAGGGATTGAGGACGCGGCTGGCGAGGTCACACTTGTACTGTACTCCGTAAGTCCGTAAGTAGGTCTTTACTAGATCTAGTTTAAAGCGACGAAACAGGCATGGACGGCCTGTACGAAAGACTTAACTCACAAATTCAGAGGAGAGCAGCGTAAGCTACCGTAGTAGGAGTACTAGAATAGTGGTACAAATAGCGGAATACGATGAGGCCAAAAGGACTATCACCGGCTGATAATCCTACTAACCTCGAATCTGAGAACTGGGCTGATACGACTTAGTCGAAAAGCCTAACAGAGATCGACGTACGAAAAGCCATCGAATGCCTACGATAAGCGAGACACTCGTCGCGCTAAACTTCAACAGAAGGAGGAAGAGAACAGCATCGTTGAGACCGAGGGCAAAACGAGCAAGCCGAGACGGGAGCAATAAATCGGGGGGTTACGTGGGCAGGGGTTGGGGGAGGCGGTTGTCTAAATCAAGCACTCCTACAGCCATCGGCTAGGATTGCGGCGCCTGTCTGTGATGGAAGCAAGTTCACCAAGTTCACCGACCCTTGGGGATTAGATAATGAACGTGTGTGCTTGCAATCACTAGAAAGAGAATCTGACCTCTGCATCAAAGTCGCCCGAAGGCGGAATGCATTTGTACTATTCCGCCATTTGTATCCGTATTCCAGTACTACTACTATGGTGGCTTACTCCGTATTAGTTTCTCCTAAATCCTCTCGTGCACTCTTTGTAGATTCGGTTTACCTACTCTAGTACTGCTACTACGACAGGCTACTCCGTATTAGTTTCTCCTAAATCCTTGTGCACTCTTTGTAGATTCGGTTTACCTATTCTAATACTGCTACTACGGTAGCTTACTCCGTAATAGTTTCTCCTAAATCCTTGTGCACCCTTGGTAGATTCTGTTTAACTTGTCCGTCTTACTCCCCTTCCTAGCCTTACCCTCCCGTAGTTCCTACCCATAGTTAGTATTTACGGGTCGGAAAGATAAGACAGGTGGTGGTATGAAGATTAGGGGGTTTTTTGGCGTGGGGGGCCCACCGCACTAAACAGGACGGTGGTTGAAGCTAGGCTTATAATGATGTTAGCTGTAAAGACAATCCACGTCGAGAGGAGAAGGAATCGCCTTAACGTTCAAGATATAACGCGTCTGCTTAAGCCAGGAGTTTTATGCTACTTGAATCCCACGATATCGCAGGCTCGTTTCCCAGTCGAACCTGTTTGAGAGGCTGGCGCTGTGGAGAAACAATCGTTTAAATTGTTTTTTAGTGCCAAAGGAACGCCTACGATCAAACCAAGAGAAGCCAACCCAACAAAGAGAGTTTGCAAAGACTACAAACACATTGTCTCGCTCCCAGGGAGAGATTGTCTATCCCAAACAAGTCGACAATTTATGGGACAGTATTCTCCTCGAATCCATATGTAAACGAGCAAGAACATTCTCTCAAGATTCTCTCCCTTTGAGAGAACCTCATCTCTTGCTTCTTGGGACGAGCAGCCGCATCACTTCGAACCGGCACTCGGCATCTACGTCTCAGCAAGACAAAAGCAAGGCCGCCCCACAAGTAAGTACGACTTCCTCCCAGACTGCCTACATGAGCTGAACTCTTTCTCGGTGGCATCGCAGCTATGATCGACACCTACCTCGTTCGTCAAGCCTTTCCGGGTGCCGAAGAGGAGCCCCGGCGACAGCATGCTGTTTCTGGGCCGTTCCCTCCTCAAACTGGGAGGCACTTTCAGTATAACCAGGAGCAGTCCTATTTACACGCCTCTCAAACATCTGATAAGCCACCCTTTAGCTGGCTTACTTTCCTGGGCACTCTCTTGCATTACCTGTTGTTTATTCTGGCCATCCAATATGCGAGCATATACCAACGTAATGTTGGGTTCGCTTTTGGCTTGGCGTTGGCAATGACTTGTTTTGCTATGTTCTATGAGGTCGAGGAGGATATGGAGGACGAAGCCGAGGGGGAGGCTGGAAGTGATATTGGTTGGTCGCTTGAATGATTGACTGCTTTGTTCGTTGGAATAGCATTAGATTGCCCTGTTATAGATGTGGGCCTTGTTCATGCCTGTGGTGTAGATTAGAAGTGACTTGTTGGTGTTAATGGTTAGTTGTAGTGGCTTCGCTGCCTTGTCTGTTTAAAGAATCCTTTGGTCGGTGTTATCGGTCAAGCTCAAGCCAAGTCAATTTCAGATTTGTGACCTCGGCACCATTATGTATTTACTTTTAAGCGCCTTCACTAATTAACACTATAGTCCTGCAATATCCCCTCCGACTGCTGGGATCACAAGGTTCGCTTTAGCTCACTAATGGCCACGAGGGAGGGGTGGTATATGGAAATTTTGAAGGTACAAAGTCGTTGCTCTAGAGAGGGACTCGCCTCGTCTCCCCATCCTCATTAATTGTTGCAAATTTCGCTGCCCTGGACATTCTTCTCTCACCTAGGATCTCCTTGTCCTCTCCCAAATACGTCCACACCTCAGGCGTTAAACAGAACCTCGTCTCTGTACTCTCCGGCCACCTGAGCTCATACTTCCCGAAGCTTACCAAAAGTAGAAGACGACCGTAAACAATTTGGTTGAGGTCAAAGATCATCTCGCCCACCGGGAACATTTTCTGGCCCTTCCTAATTGAAACCCACTCTCTTCTGTTCATAACGGGGCGGCCTAGGTCGCCTAATATGTCGATGAATTTGTAGAAGTTTGCGGTAGGCCTATTTTCTTCTCCCGCGAGGTTGAAGGGTAGCTTTGCGAGCTTGATTTCAACAATTGGTGAAACTGTGAGAGTGAGTTTAGGGTTGACTGTGGGGAGATATAGGGGAGCTGAGACGTAACTTTCACTCCGTCTAACGCTTCAAAGTATGCCTTCAGGTCCTTGTGTTGCTGGGCTGTGAAAGGGAGCAGACTATCCTTAGGATCGCCATCGAGTGACGTCCATCGCAAGAGAACATCGGTGACAAGGTGGGAAAGAATTGCGCGTCTTGTTTTATGATTTCGAAGCAGGCGTAGAAAAGACGCGGCGGGCATTGCCTTATATCCTAGCACTGCGAGATGTTGGCTAACCTCGGCATCGTTGAAAATAGGGTCTGGAATGTTGTTTGTCTTTATGAAATCCTCAGTCCAACAGGAAATTTCGTGGAGGAAGAGTAGATTAGTTTCCTCGTCAAAGTTCCCAGCCTGAGAAAAATCGTCGGTTATGAGGTGTCCCACAAAACTTCGAAGCCCATTGCTAGGCTCTCCCACAATTGTATCCCATGGATCTTCTTCCCCTCCAGTGGGCGGTTGCTTCTCTAAGGTCAAAGGCCTGGAGAGGCTTTTCCGGAGCTGGGTAAAAAGGTATATCGGGAGGCAACTCAGCGCAGATATGATCACAAGGGTTGGAAGAAGAGCCGCGAGGAGCGCTACTGAGTCTGGTTGCATGCTGAGAGGTGGTTTGCGGTTTGGAGAGAAGTTCACCATTTTGCTCTTAGAGGGGGAGCAGGAAACCTTTGAAGAATATTGGAACCGAACGAGGAATCTGTCTCTTCAGGCTAGATAAATAGTCTCTTGGTGTTGCATCACCTTGGCAGGAAGGATAGTTCGACAAGACAAAAGTGTGACCATGTGCAGCCACATTTCTTTGTCCCAGAGGCTTCTAGAAAAGCGAGTCCAATTTATTGTAACTCGTCTGCCGTGTCTCATACATACCAAAAAGCGCACTGACTTAACATCGAGATGACATTGGATTCTTTGAAGTGCTTGCTTTAGGATACGGGAAGGTACCGATCAGACCCTCCAGCATAGTTTGAATGAGGGTCGACAAGAAACACCCTGTGAACTAATTAGTATATTGTGTCATTATAATTATGTCTCGGTTATATTCCATCAAGTGTAGACCGCCCTCGCCGTAGCGACTGTTGACTTGATCCGTTTTCAGCTCAATGCAAGACCTCAGTGCCTTCTCGCCGGGAGTTCGCAAGAAAAAGCACCAAGGTGGGAAAGGCTCAGTAATAATATGCAACTAAGAGTGTCTCTTCCCCAATCAGCCCAACAGCTTCTTGCACTTGTTGTATTCTTCATCTCCCATATTGCATGTAATCATCACGATTGATTTCGGCATGACTGGATCTGGTGATTACACAACCTTTGCTTGATTTGAGAGACGAACATTCACAATAGCTGCCGAATGGTTGGACCACCCAAGCACCGACAAACCCTACGTTAATGGAGGACAAATCGGCAAGATCCCAACACGATTGGTCCACGGAGACGATGGGAATTTGATTCTGACCTGTGATTCGAAGCGCAAGCATAGCCGTCTAAAATAACACTATAAGTTGTGCGTCCTCGCCGTAAAACTTGTTGTGAAACATCCTTTCTACCAGTTACCACTATAGCTTCGTTCCCTATTCAGTGAGCAGGCTCAAGTAAACGTTCCATCCGAACCCAGCCAGACCACCAACCAACTGTCGAAGCTCAACACTCCGTACAACGGTGAAATTAAGCGCACTGACTGCTGGCCACAAAGTCCATCCTGCACTCATGAGTGGCCAGAATTCCTCCCTGGCAGACCACACCGCTTGTTGGAAGGTGGCGCGTCTGAAACCGGCCATGGCGAGTGAGAACATCACGGTGTTCAACGCAGCACCAATGGTTTGATCAAGGAAAAACTTGATCAGGGTATTGGGGACGGATAGTTTCTCCTCCACCATCTCGTGTTTCTTCTCTTCGCGGTCGAGTTCCTTATCATTGTTGGTGGCTGCGGCGGCGATTGCGGAGGGAGTGGGGCTCGTGTAAGTGGAGGGGAACGCGGACTCGAGATAGCTTTGCCTGCAAGATCTGCTTAGTCCCAGTCAAATATCCAGGATGGGAGGAACTAACCACATGAAGTTCGGAGGGGTGTTCATGATACAGAAGAATATGAATTGAACGATCGGGGTCCAGTTGATTGCGTGGGATGCCTGTTCAAGGTAAGGATAGGGCGACAGTGAGGGGATTCAACACGCTCACTCCAGTCTTGTACGCAGAAATGGTTTGTGCTACCATGTTGCTAAGTGCGGCAAGCACGCAGCCTTGAATGGTCGCATTGAGGATTGGGGAAGGCATCTTGACGTAGAAGCTGCGTTGTGGTTTGGGTACCATCGATTTTCAATAAAGGATTCTGGTGATGATGAAGGAGGAGAAGATAGATTGTTCCGGGCGCTGCATATATATACGAGTATCGGGTGAAACGCTCGGGTACCAACGGCGACCCGAAGCAAACGGGCGGATTGTACTCTCTCCCCTTGAATAATAATTGCTAGCGAGTGGGTCAGTAACGGCACACCGTGATTGGGTTTCGAGAAGCTTCCACCTCAATGATTCGCCATCGAATTCCTACACGAGATCCAATAAATAACAATTATTTTGGGGGGGGGGGGGAGAGTATGTGTTGTTCTTCATCGTGGGAGTTGTTGTGAGGACCTCCGTATGTTGATGCTGTGCTGTAACCTGAGAGCGTGCCCGGACTCGTACCCCGGTAGCATCTCACGAATCAGCGAGGAGACTTAAGTGGGGCGTCAGCCAGCATCCCCTGTTTTAGGGCCGTTGTCCTCGCTAGTTCAGCCGCTATTTCAACGACATCTCATCTCTTCCGGGACTCGGCCGCTGAGAGCTTGAGATCCAACTCGTCTCGATAGTCGAGACGAATGAACATGAGGCGCTGCGAAACTCATTTCTTCATGCTAAGACGTATGATAGACCACGTGACGATACCTCATGTACAGCTGTCCAAAGGGGAAGATGAAGATGAAGAAGAGAAGATGAAGAAGACGATATCCCATGTACAGCTGTCCAAAGGGGAAGAAAATAAAGAAGAAGAATAGAAGAAGAAGTATAGAAGAGGAGATAAAGAAGTGAAGGTAAGAAGTAAATGTGAACAAGCAAAGATGAAGAGACGAAGAAGTAAAGACGAAGAGAAGAGCGTTCTCGAGTCCTTCCTCGGCACTCGCAGCTACTTTACCGGGGTCCTACGTGCGAACGCTATCTACAGTATTCCGGGAAAATTCCGTTGCGACGGGTCGAGGTGATGCTGGCCGCGGCTGCTGACGGCATGGCGAGAGCTGCATACACGCCGGGCGCAGGAGGGTGCTGTAACCATACATACTGTAAGTGACGGCACGAGCTCCGTAGTAAGCGAGTCGTGCGGCTGATACCGTATAAGGCTCACAACACCACGCAGGCTTCGTTCAACGGTTGACGACGACAACGTGGAAGCTTGCGTCTCAGATTTGCAGCCGTCGGGGGCTTTCGTGGAGTGCAAGTGGCTTGGTTGAGATCGCCAGGCCACGCGCGCCACCGGTCAGGGGACATATTTCCCCTTTCCCCCCCCCTAAAAAAAGGGGGATTGCTGTGCGAGCGCGAGGATTCACACTATTCCCAGAGCAGGATTCATCCAGTACCCGTACATCGTAGACTCGACACTATTTGTGTGTTTGCTCCTCGACATATCCTTTCAGCTTCGTGAAGGACCTTTGGCGTTTGGGAAAAGACGAGGCCTGCAGCATGGACGATCCTCATATCCTGGCAAGTGTTGATTGCGGATGTTGAACCCGGTGTGGCCTCCTCGAATTGAGGATCGAGGCCATATACTGGCACTTCTTTTGTAAAAGAAGCTCGAGGCGATCCTCGAGGAGAACGTCTATAAAGCGCCTAGATGTCTCCCTCGACTTTCATCGGTGGCATTCTATCCTCATCTCCCTTTCTGCACTCCTTTGGACCCCTTTCCTCAGACGACTCGCTGGTCGGCCACTCTCGAGAATTGTACCTCGCATCGTCCGTCAAGTCTGCCGACAGGATGAAGTCTCTTGCCTCCACGATACTTGTTTCATCTCTCTCGTTTCCCCTCCTCGCCGGCGCCCAACGTCCATCCAGTGTATCGATCTGCGACTTCTACGCCGAAAAGCTATTCGGCAACAACACAGCTCTCACGCAACGTCTCGTCCAGACACACATTCTCAATACCGCCATTATCGGCAACTACACATCACCCAATGTGGGGGTTTCCGTCACGGGTATTGCTCCGGTCAGCATCTTCAACGGCACCGAGGTGAATCTGTTGAAGTACTTTGATGCGGCTTTGTATTCGACCAACGACGGGAAGACGAATGCCGGGGTTGCGAAGTTGTTCTTGGACGATGGAGGACCCACGCCGATCAGTATGAATATGGCGAGTAATGGGAATGTGAACTCGGCACAGTAGTAAGTCATCCTGGGACCGAAGAAGGGCGTGAGGAAGGAAGAGAGATAGGACCGTCGCTGAGGGCACCACGCAGCATACTCTTGACCCACGTATGGGAGTACTTCGGAGTGCTTCTCAATTGCTCGAAACAAGGCACCGACGCTTCATCCCCCTCATACGCTGGCAATCCAAGCATGTACGAGGTCCACAAGTAAGTCGAGACCACAGCGCGCGCCCCCACGGATCCCATCTCAAGCCTCTTAGATATATGAACCTCGACCCCTACGAGCAAGGATGGTTCGTCAGGCAGCTCGCCCTCGCCGCAGCCTCCATCGGTTTCTCGTCCGAAGACACCAGCATCTGGTTCAACACCATGACGGGTCTCTTCTCCTCCCGCTGCTCGCCCCCGACCGTCGTCCTCCCCGGCGAGCCTGAGCTGCAGGCCATTTGCATTCATGACTCCTGTCCGCTGGCCGCGAATGCCAATTGCGCTCTGTACGCGAAGTCGTTCGCCCCGGGTGTGGCAAATACCAGCTTGGCGGGCAATTATACGAAGACGAATACCAGTGGAATTGCGAATGCGACTGCGACAGGAGGCTATATCGCCCCTAGCGCGGCCGTACCTTCTGTGGCGAGCGTTGCTTGGAAGCTGGGTGTTGATGTGTTGGCGGCTGTGTTGGTCGGTGGTGTGGGGATTTTGACGCTCTGATGGCGATGAAGAAGGATCAGCCTCTGATGACGATGAAGGATCAGCAAAGGTGTATCGTGGAAAGTGGTTTCGGCATCGCCTCATGGGGTTGGTGGAGCCGCGAATCACGGGAGGTCAGGGAAGTGTAATCGTAAGGAATGCATCACTACGAGAGAAGAATTGGACGTTGCCCGATCCACTACATATTGTATGGGATGAACAATGTAGGCAAGGATCTTTCAGGTTCAAAAGCCTGGCTAGTTGAGGATATATTACAGGAGCTTTTGACGCGCGAGACTATTTTGAAACGTGAGGGCATAGGACAGCTTTCTACGAGTTCAAGCTTGTTTCCAATTGGCAAATTGAGGGTTCTCTAGGTCGTCAAACAACGCTATCTATCGTGGCACGTATTTACTAAAGACAGGCACCAGAATATCATAATCTCGAGGATGGTTTTGGCGGAGTATCCTGTTTGAGCCTCACAACACCCTAGAATTCTGTTAGCCCACCTAGATCACACAAAGCACCTATGGAGGTGCCCAAAAATTTACACGATTGGGCTTGGTACTTACCTCCTGGAAGCACGTTGCAACCAACGTGCCATCCGCAGCAAACATATGCTGCTGTACCACGCCTCTTCCATCTCCACTCCATGGGCTCGCCATCTCAGTGAACATCCACTCGTCGGCTCTGAACCTCCTTGGCTCATGGAAATAGATGCTGTGGTCCAGACTGACCATCATGCCTATCTCCGGCTGGTCACTTGACCTCTCTTGGTCCGGGTGTAGCCCTTCAGACTCCTTGAGTTTGCGCATGTAATTCTTTCGGACGGCCATCTCTGGAGTGGGGATTGCCCCAGGGGGAGGGTTGGTTGGCGCTCCGAATCGCCAGAGCCCATGGATCCTTGCGACGGTGCCGATGAAGTAACTATCGCTCATGTATGCCAATGCCGAGAGATGCGCTTGGTGACCACCTGCTTCACTGATCTTGCCTCTAGCCTTGATCCATTGTCTCGTTCGCTTCTCATGGGAATTTGTGCTGTCTTTATTCAGAATCGCAATTCGCCTCGAAGCAAAGGGCGCATTCCCATCCTCGTCGTCAGCCTCCAAGCCTTCGTCTGTCGGTGGTACAATATCATCTGGCAATGGCACAGCATGCTGCACCATTCTTTGCCCACCACTGTTTTCCCGCACGAAAGACATGGTGGTGGTGAATATTGCCTTGCCTCCCTGGCGAGCTTGCACCGTGCGTGTTGCATAGGATTTCCCTTCTCGTACGTGCTCGACATAGTACATAACAGGGATTGTCGCATCACCAGCGAGGACGAAGTAGCAATGCATGCTGTGAATAGTGAAATTTGCAGGGACAGTTCTTTGGGCTGCGGCGAGACACTGTGCTATTACTGCCCCACCATATATTCCTCGCGCTCCTGGCGGATGCCATAATGGGCGAGTGTTCGTGAACATGTCCTATAGAAATGGCAATGTCAGTCATGGCTACGTAGACGTCGAGCTCGGGATAGAGGAATATGGTCAGTAACCATGGTGAGCGAAGGAAGAATGGGCAACATACAGGGCCGATTTGACCCAGAGCAGTAAGCTCGAGTACATTTTCGATCTGCGACTTCGTTGGATCTACTGGCGGAGGCCTGACAAGCGTGGTACGATCGGCCATATCGGAGGAGTTTAAGATAGAGGTTCTTGTCGACCGTGTTCGCGATTGGAAGGCTACCGTCCGAAGGCAATTCGTCAAGCTAGTTGTATATGTGTTTGATGGCAAAGAGATTGAGGTAGAAGGGGGGATTTTAGGAGCACATGCGAAGAGACCGCGCTTCATGCCTGACTCCTTTCTGCAAGCAAGATGTAAGTCTCAAGTCTCAAGTCTCAAGTCTTATTGCCATTTGCCAGGTTGTTTTACCGAGGCTCGGGGAAAGAGTCGGCCCGAGTGCTGCTGCGTCACATGTGGTTGACCCACGTTGGAAGTAGTGGCAAATTCCCAGTGGTACTCCGTATTGGATGGGGATTTCCCGTTGGAAGGGAGTCCAGGACTCGTCACTGACAATCAACAATATAGTTTAGACCTCTTTAAGACTCCTCA